>SMMW01000032.1:1415000-1637334 GCA_004794655.1 Marisa cornuarietis
AATAAGTCGGCAGAGAGAGAGAGAGAGAGAGAGAGAGAAATCAATCTTGAAAATGACTCCTGGAGAAGATAAAGATAGGAAGAAATGTTGGGGAAAAAATGATTTTTAAGAAAATGTTTGAGAAGTTTATTTTTTGCCGATTAAAATTGATAAATAAGCGATGTTGCTTATTTTCATGAAAACAAATATTTACTTAAGGTTGCAAAATAAATGCACATAATCTATTTTCTTCATTTGTTTATATATATACACACATATTTGTGTGTGTGTGTGTGTGTGTGTGTGTGTGTGTGTGTGTGTGTGTGTAATGCATTAGTACTGAGGGCATTGTGTCTGTGGTTTGATGGCCGGCAACTCACTAATTCGGAGAGTTTTTAATTTTTACAGACAGTCCTGCCCACCTAATCATTTTCAGTCAAAGCAGAATAAAAATAAAATGTGAAGCTGAAGCATTGCAGGAAGTCAAAAATGCACAATGATGCAGACTGAGCACAGTTCCCGAAGACTGTCCACCAGTGAGACTCCATTAGAATCCCCGCCGACTGTCACCAGACCCTCAGTTTTTGTGGCCGAGGCTGTATTCACCATGGGGTCTGACTGACGAGGGAGAATGTGAACCTCCTCTGACCTCATGCTAGCCGCCTGAGGCCGGGAAAAATCCTGAAGTAGCTTGCTAGCAGGATGGCCAACCCTGGCATTATGCTAACATTATTACATTGAAAAATTGGGACAACTCAGCTGTGATGCCCATATTAGAGCTACAGATCTGGTTAGATAAACTAGATAAACCACTCTACTGTGGAGGTTTGTCATGTTCTAAAGTAAACGGAATTCAGGATGTCACTTTTAGTCCTTTTTGGGTGAAGAATAACTGACAGGACTGTCTATGCAAGAATAACGATGGCGGTCGGTGAGAGTCGAACCCTACAGGTGGCCACGTCCGCCAAAACTGTCTTAAGTTACTGGAAACTGTTTTTCAGGAAGGTACGAGAGCACGGGGTCCTGCAGATGCTGTTCACATCTAAGGTTTACTGACAGCTCAGATGCGAGTGAGGGAGAGCGAGATGGAGAATCTTGTTTCTAGCCAGAGAAAAAAATACAAATACATACAAAATGTGTACAGAGGATTTTCGTCTCTGACACCTACACAAAAATACTGGGGGATGGGGTGTGTGAGTAGGATAGTGTAACCCGATGTAACCAATACCAGTCTAGCCCTGTATACAAGCTGGCTGACTCCACCAATGCCAGTCTAGCCCTATATGCATGCTCGCTGCCAGCACCGGGGCTGGGTGGGTGGAGGGAGAGAGAATAAACAAAGCTCGTTGACCTGTTTTGCCGCCATTTGCTGTCCACAGGGACTGGCATTACTCTCTGTGGTGGATCGTTAGGAAGCTCTTTGTCTCAAGGCTGATTGAAATTTAATGGTCTCCCATGTAGGCGTTTCCCTTCCCCTGCAATATTTTCCAGCAGCTGTACTTCCCAGAGACTTTTCCACAGCTAGTGTTTCTCTGGCTACAAGACCACTGTATTCCATCCACGCTAATGCGAAGCACCAGCTAAACTGCTTCTAAAATATTAGCAGCTTGTTGACTTGTAGACGACAACATTCAGGTAACATGACCAAAGCTCAGGGGTGTTGTTTGTGTCGAAAACGATTTGTAAAAGTTTAACTCGGATGTGTTGTTTGACCAAATTTATTTTAATTAAGTTAATGTAAGAGGCACGAGAATGTTTTCCAAATGTGTTTTTTTTAACTTGCTGCCCACAAAGCGACACAAGAAGAGGAAAATGTTAGGTCCAACATCATCTAATTCATTGCTTTTCCCAAATCTAGTGTTTAAACATTCATGGTGGTGGGTCTACAAGCCATTTAGCCGTCGCCACGCCAGACACAGCAACATATGTTGATGCCCTCGCAACCCAAGTTCAATGGTTGTGTGATACACCAACATTCTTCACCATTCTTCAAGGCAGGGATTATATTAAAGGAGCCGCAGGGAAACATTTGCTTCTTAATGACTTGGTAAACTTCAGTGAAAAATACTTTTTCCTCAACTCTAGATGAATTCTGCATTTAAAATTCATGTCAAGAGCATTTTTCACAGAAAGGTTTAGCAATACAGACATCAGGACTGCACATGAATAGGTTTAGCTTCTGAAGGACTAGCCAGTGGGAAAGAACTAGGATGATATGTTAACTAGATTATCTGGATACAAACGCGACATCACGATTCTGACTTCTTTCTGTGAACGTGGATGTTTGTAGGTGTGTGTCTCCGATGGAGAGGGGTTGGGTATTCATCTAGATTTGGGTAAATAATATCTTGTGCTAAGCTTTATTCAGTGATTGCAAAACACAATGTAGTCCTGTAGTCCTTCAGTATGGCAGTGTCTGATGAGATTAGAGATCAAGTGACAACGGAGTGACTAAGAATGTCAGTGCTTAAAATAGAAAAGAGAAAAGATATGGAACATCAGGAGGGCGAGGAGGAAATAAGAAAGAGAAACAGGCCGAGAAACACAAGAAGCAAAGAAGAAAATGTGATAGAGGCTGAACGAGATTTTGGATGTTGCTGCAACCAAAAGACAAAAGTAGCAGGATCAAGGACTGAGGAAAGAAGAGAAGAAACTAAAAGGAAAAAGTAATAGAGATAGAGGAAGAAGACAGCAATTAAACGTCACAAGAGACGAATCAGTATGCACCCTAGTCTTGACAACTTAATCTAGCATCCCTACGCTCTCGGCAGCCCCTCGGTGTTGGCAGCAGATTTATCGAGCCAGTAGTTACAGGTCGGATGAAACCAGAAAAGTCTCGTGCTTCGTGATTTTCTCGCGTTAAGACTCAAGGAAACAATCGTATGATGCGACACACGCGCCTGACAGATAGTCGGGGGCCTAATGTTTATCCTAATACGATACTGGGTGAGACCAGCGCCCCACCCACCAAGAGGCGAGGGTCGTATTTGGTTAATGGATTCCTGATTTATTCCCACAGAAGGGTTTCGGTTCCAGAAAGACTAGAGCTGTAGTGGTGATGTTGGTGGTGGCGGGGGTGATTTGCGCTAAGCCGTTATTATCCAAGCAGTGAATGGGTAGCCGAGTACCAATAGTGGGAAATAATAGTAAAAAAAGTGAAATAACCCGCACAAGTACTCATGGGAATTGAGCCCGAACAGTCAAAAACAATAAAAGCTGACCGAATATCTAAAACGCAGACAGTCATTAGGAACATAAACTCAAGTGCTAGACGAGATATCAACGAATTATAGGCACAAATCCTTTGAATGCCTATTAGGGAAGTTAACCATGATAGAACTATCCGCCAGACAGGATATTACTCAAAGGATGTTTAATCAGATCAAGCATATCTTATATCATTGACGGAAACCACGAGATTACAATAAACCCTTTATTTTCCCGTTGCCACGCAACAGCAGGCTATCAACAAATTAGTGTGAGGACCTGACTGGCGGTAATACTGTTGAAGTAACACTTTAGTTGGATTTGACAGGCATTACAGGATTAGCAAGGGCTTGCTTCAGTCGACGAGGGAGAGCAGAAGTACAGGACTGGATACTGTCCAAGAAACTTTTTTTTTGCCAAAACCGAATCTACTAAAACAGACCGAGGACAAAGCTCTCTGTTTTGAGGGGTGGGGGGGGGAAGCTGCAGCTTTCTCATAAACTCAAATTGAATTTCTGACCACAATAAAACTCGCTTTCACACTAAGTCACCACACAGATCACAGTTTGTTGCCTCCCAAAAGACACTAAAATTAGTTTAATAAGATAATGGAAACATTTCACGACGATGTTTGTGTAATAAAATGCACTTTACGAAAGACTACGGAAGCTTCCTTAGAACAATTACAGGCAACGGTCTTAGCAGATCGATTGAAATTCGCCATCACTCTCTTGTACATCAGCGGGCCATCATTTGCAGTTTCCCCAGCTTGCCATCGATTAAATATTTCGAACTAGGATAAAGCGTACCATGACTAGACTCAGGCAGACATGATAGTTGCTGGATGTATTGACTAAAAATATCTCCAAGCACACACTCTCAGTGTGTCAATCTGTCTTTCTGTCTGTCTTTCCGAGGTCTGTCTTGCTTTTTTCTGTTAGCTTCCCCATCTGCAAGCTTCATGGGTTGTTTTTTTTGTTCATCTCTGAACAGTGCAACATCTGATGTGAATGGCCCTCGGTTGTGGGCAGGTTTCCACAGAAGTGAGGGAGTTGTGTCTGTGGTGAGTTCAGTTGTCAGCTTGATCTCTGGCAGACACACAGAATAGTCATCGTTACACCATCATGGGTGTTGTGTTGTAGAGTGCTCAGCTAAGTGGACAGACAACGAGAGCCATTAAGTGAACGAATGAGAGGAGCAGAGAAACATCACGTGAGGAATCTGTGGTCAGCAAGACCACTCTTTGTCTCTTATGTGTCTGGCACTTGCCTTGTTCGTGGGTGAGCATCCCTCTGAATGTAAAGCTTCATCCTTTCTCACATTGGTTTTTCTCTCCTGTATCCGAGTTTAAATATAAACGACCTTTCATTGTCCATCCACAACCTATGAACCTGCGAGTGAGTCACTGTTCGCTTCACAAATGGTTCTTGTCGATCGTGTCTTCATGCATGGCTACTTCATGTCTGTCATGGTCATTGAGTATTGAACTGCATCCGTCATCTTAGAGGCATGAAATTATGTCTGGAATAAAACATCGTATCACGGTGTTTGCGACTCCAGCACATGTCGATTAAGATAACTTCGGTGAGGACTCAAAATAGTGATAGCGATGAGAAACCGTAGAGAAATGCTTTTCTTGTAACAGCAAAAATCTTTCACTTGGACCACAAAGTCGACACCCAAAGGAAAAGCAAATTATCTCCCATCACCTCCTACAGCATTTCTGCCCCTGACAAGACTCCATCCAGGGCTTTCACTGGAAATCAAGTTCTCGGCAAGATTTGTCCTGACTTGTCTCTGTTACAAGCCGTGTGATCGTGCGGCGGGAGGTTAGAGTGTTCTCAGATGCGTAACCAGCCCTGAAAGCACTCGAAGACAACAATCTTGCGGTTTCTCGTCGAGCTTTACTCCAACAGGCTGCAGTGATGTTTCCATCCCTTTTGGTTTTTTGGCAAAGGATCCTCTCCCAAGCTGCAGCGAGCCCTCGAGGTTTCGCAGTCACCCACCAGTTTTCCGGGCTTTTGTCCATCCCTTCGCCAGTCTTGTTGTCTCCCCGTGTTTGTCTCCTGGTCTTCCTGTCTTTGTAGCTAACTGTGGACCTGTTTATCTCCGTCGGTCTCTTTTTTTTCTCTATTTCTGTCTCATCTGTCTGGTCCTTTTTGCCTCCCATTGTGTCTAGTTCTCTTTATCCCTGGCCCTGTATTTTTGCCATCTTAACTCTTGTCCATACCAACATGTCATCATTTGCTGTTTCCCGAGCTAGCTGTCAAGTATTTTTCTCTCACTCCTTCATTCTCTGGTCCTGTTTGTCTGTCCTTATTTAGAAAAAAATCTATGGCTGTCTCAGTTTCTCTCTCTCTATAAGACCATGTTTATCATCTTGTCCGCCAGCATTTATCTCTTTTGTTTTGCCCACTTTTGACTGCTTCTGCCTCTTTCCACTTACGGTCTATCTGCCAGTCCTCAAGAACTCTGTTTCGTCACAAACTTGGGCACCAGTCTACAGGAGATGATTATTGTGTGAGCTCTCATACTGGTTGTGGCAACAGCATCCCCTAAGACAAGCAGACATTTTGCCTGTGCCTGGAGGGGGGATACAAATTGACATAACGCAGTAAAGTAAGAAAAAGTCTCTCAAAAACTCAAACAATGGGGCGTATGAAACGAATTCCAGTTTCATGGTTTAAACCTCCGCAAACTTCGAGTCGTTTTGCTGTATGCTATGGCTAAAAAGCTACGAAATCTTTTTTTTCGGATCATACACAATGAAGCTTAAAAGAGGTTTAGGTATGTGCTAAAATTGTTTTCGGGGAAGGAGCTATGGATGGCAGTCTACGAGTGCTTTATATTTGGCAATAGATTGACTTTCCCGGGATGTTTATGGAACAATCGAAAAGATAAGTCGTTCCGCAAAGGTCACTTGTTACGGGCCTTGTGTTAATGATCTTACTGGCATGTTTCCCTGAACTTTCACAGTGTCATTGTTTATTTTTTGATGATGATCATGGCGACCTGTTTCCCTGCATTGTGGAGTTCACAGTGTCAGTGCTTATTTAGTAACAACGATTCCGAAATCTGATTCCTTCGTATAGAAAGTTTACAACGCCCGTATCTATCTTGTAAAAATTATCATAAACAACTGTTCTCTGCCTTATGCACTTTACAGGCTCATATTTTGTAAAAACAGTTCTGGAAACTTCTCGTGGTGAATGCTGTCAGCGCTTATTACGTGGCTGGAGCGGGGTAGTGGACCGTGAAGGTATCAGCGCGCATGCGCAGACACAGGACCGGAAGCAGGAGGTAGGAGCTTCGCATTGTCTGCTACTGCTCACAGAGGGCAAGTGAATTCTTGTACAATTTGCATTATTTCACCAGCAAGACCTTTTGCTCTTCCCTAAGTTTGTGGGTGCGTTCGGAATATTGTAGTAGCTAGGGTTTAGGAGGAGGCGTCGATAAACATGCAACAAATAAAGTGTTGAACAGCTTTAAACTAGTAAAATACTGTCTTGTAGTGATGAATGAAATTATACGAGATATAAATCGTCTCTGTTCCACGTCATTGCGCTGGCCTTCCCATGCCCACATCCCTCGTTCTCTCTCTCAGTCTCTCTCAATTCTCGCTCAACTCTCAATATCGTAATCTCTTTATTTCAGTTTCTTTCAATTTCTTTCGAACTCGCTCTCTCCCCCGATCTCTCTCTCTTTCTCTCTCGATTTCTCTCAATCTCTCTCTCAATCTCACTTTATGTCTCTGTCTCAATCTTTTTCTCAGTCTTTTCTCATTCTTTTTCTCAATCTCTCTTTAAACCTCTCGTTCTCTCACGCTCTTTCTTACTCTCTTCCTCTCGATCTTTCCCTCGGTATCTCTTAATTTCTCTTTCAATCTCTATCCTACATAATCCCCCCCTCTCTCTCTCACGCACGCATACACACAAAAAGTACAAGCACTCGCAAAAGAAAAAAACCCAAACAAAAGCCTGCAGAACGTCTTGGGGCTTCGCCATGTCCGATAACAGTCATTACTCCACCCGTTACAGTTCACACGTTTTCGCAGCCACCCGGTGCGAAGATTCGCGGCCACAGCTCGTTGGGTCGAGCCCCTCCTTTCTTTGAAGTACAGAACGCCGCTGGGGCTGCTTTATTATTTATTTTTAGTTTTGTGTACGACCATTCAAGCTCTGTAGGAGGAAACTGAATTGGCGATCTCTTTGTATATCGTGTCGACTTCTCTAAACCCTTCAAAGGATGAACAAATAAAATCAATATTTTGCTGGCCCTGCAGCTCTGTGGTCTCGTCTCTGAACCCAGTCCGGGACGAACAACCAATTAAACTGTGACATATATATCAACTTTGGAAAATATTGTATGTGCATATCAGTATATTTAGCGTGCATCCCTTAGATATGGAGAGAGAGAAAGAGCGTGCGCGTGAACGTGCAAATATCTTCAGCGAAAAGGTACCTTGAAAGATTGCTAATATTAATTTAAAAGGGTACTAAGAAAAAAACTGATGAACTTTCATTGACTTGTATATAGAAAAGTAGTTCCCGGTTGGTAAAAGAACGAACAAGGTGTTTAGATCAAAGGCGCAGGACCAGAAGGTTGGAGGTAAGTTCACCCCACTGAACATTGTGGGCTGTGATGTAGAAAACATCAAGGAGGTGCTACTGTCAACAGCCAAGCATGCGAGAAGAAACCGCCCTGGGTCACGAACGACAAACTAGTTCTCTGTGACCAAAGAAGGACCTTGAAGAGAAAAAGGGAAAGCAAACTCGAAGCAGTTTCCAAATACAAAGAAGCGAATTATACCAACAGGAAAAGGATGAAGGCAGCCACCATAACTTGACTGAGGGACGATGCCGGACTAAGGAAGAGGGAATGGCACCGTCTAACAACAACAAGACCTACTGACCACCCTTACGAAGACAGGTCCACACAAGACCTCAGTCAATCGATGGACTGAATATTACAAAGACCTTTTACAACTTCAGAACAGCCAGACTAGAACAAGGGAACCTGCAGACCTGCCAGTCCTATAGATGAGTGATGTCCTTTTGCCTAACAGGCTAGAGGGGGACAGCTCTTCATCACATTTCTTTGCCCGTTTATCTGGGTCAAGTTTTGTGTGGACGAGTGATCCGTGAATCTGTGACACCATTACCTATGTACTTATGTTTCTGGATTGGTTTTTTTGTGTCTTCGCAACTTGTCTCAATTTTCTAGAGCATTCTTTATTCAACAGTAACGTCTGCGCCATCTTGTCATACTTTCTATCTGTGCATCATTTGGATTACTTGTGCCTACTTCTTCGGCACTGCTGACCATGTGATTTCCATTTTCTCATCTGCGGGTCTGTGTTTTATGGCTGCAGTTTTTGCAGAATAGATGTTGGACCTCTGCGCCTCAGCGATGTCGCTGATGATGAATGTTATATCCGTGACTCGTGGTTTTATGTCGTCTGGTCCATGTATGTTTTGCGTCCGCTTCTTGAGTGCCTGGATACTCAACTGTGTTGCCCTAAAACATGAAATGAAATATTCAGAAGAATCTTTTTTTTCACCTCCCCTTGACTTTTGAAGACCTGAAATGTTGCTCTGCGGAACGCCGTTGTTTTACTTGTTTAGTTTGTGTACAACATAATTAGTTTGCCTGTGGTGAGATTGTGCTGTGGAGTCTGCTTATTGACATGAATATTGTTGACTAATTGCGTGTGTCAAAGCGCATTGAGATTGCTGTCAGCAAGGAAGTGCGCTATAGAAGTGATTTATTATTATTATTGGAAGAATGTCAAAAGGATGGAACGCAGTCTAAAGGGAGGAAAGTTACCTGGCGGCGACAGCTTGCTAGCCGAGCCGCTCATGCAGGGAATGGGGGGGGGGGATAAAATAAAACACAAAGTCCTGACTGCTGTGTGCCAAAGTTTCTGCGAACACAAATAATGACGAAAAGAATGGTAACAGTAACATCAAACAGTTTAAGAATTACAGAGCAAGCCTCATCATCCACCCAAGAAAACCATGCTGAAAGTAATAAAGAATCACACCAGCACCACCAACTGAGAAAATGCCGACCAGTAGAACCACAGTTGAGCAGATCTTGAACTGCCGAATCCTGATAAAGAAGCATCTTCAGCATCAGCGGGACCTTTATCATAATTTCATAGACTTTTAAAAGGCAGAACTTACTTTCACATGACAGTAGGCGTACATCAAGGCTGCTGTACAACATCTTGGAGAACATGCATAAAACCCTCCACGACCACTACACTTCTTTTTCCATTGGTGACGACAATTGCAGACGACATTGATCACATAGCAAGCCTTAAAGCGGATAGCTGAGTGGTTAGAGAACAGGCTATAAGAGTTTCGATACCCAAATAGCGCAGAAAAATTCCCCCCAGGCGACCCAGCTGGCAAGAATGGGTATCTGAGTCCCTAGAGGGTTGGGGATGGTAATGCAGCAAAGAAGAGGAGACCCCGAGAAAAGTGAGGCTTCCAGCACCTCACTCCCCAGCGACCTGGAAAGGTTAGGGGACGACCTTTACCTTTACCTAACCCTTAACAGCAGACTACGAGACTTTAGCAGCAGAGTAACAGACAGTTGTAACGAGTGTAGAATGGGGATGAGCACCGACAAGAGTAAAGTCGTGGTCATTGGCAATGGTAAAACATAGACCAACATCAGTGGAGTACAGACCGAAGAGGTAAATAGCTTTAAGTACTTGGGAGCCACCCTCTCCAAAGACGATGACTCCACGACAGATATCCACATCAGGATAGCATCAGAAGCAGCGGCAATGGCTAGACTGGACAGGGTCTGGCGCAGCTATAAAATCATGTTTACAACAGGTTCCTCCTAGTACCGATCCTGCTCTACGGATGTGAAACGTGGAGTGTGCTCGCCGATACGGAGAAAAAAACCCAGACTTTCGAGAACAAGTGCCTGAGAAGGCAGCACCGGATCTCGTACACAAAACATAAATACCAATGAATTCAGACGAAGCACGATCGCCATACTCCTAGGACACCAGGAAGCCCTGCTTACAACAGTGAAGCACCGTAAGGTGGTCTTCTTTGTCCACGTGACCCGCACGACACCATATAGAAGACTATACTTCAAGATACCTTGGAGGGTGATCGACACCGCATGCATATTAGAATCCGAACGTCATCCACTACCCCAGGCCCGCGCAATATGCGCACTTTCAGATATTATTATATATACATTATAGAAATATATGTTGCACATTGAAAGATCCAGAAGTTCGAGGAATGTAAACCAAGCGAAGAAAGGTTTGTTTCATGAACACTTACGAAAGAGAAAGAGAATCAATGCCAATGGGAGATGATGTGCTAAAGACTTTTGTTATTTTAGACTGCGTTACAACGTGTTCTTTGTTATTATGTTTTTTTTCCAGATTGTAAAACTTTCTGCTAGAGGGTGAATCCAGAAAAAACCCTATAAAATAGGGTCTAATAGACACATAACGAGCTGAGAACATTATCTTTACATGACAGACAGCACGGTTGCTATGGTGACGATTCTCCTGTAATAGATATTTAAAATCGTTTTTATCTTTGGCAGTTGAGCTCGTCAGGAGAGTATGAAATGTCAGTGTGTGTGTGTGTGTGTGTGTGTGTGTGTGTGTGTGTGTGTGTGTGTGTGTGTGTGCCTGTTAAAGTAGAGTTTTAAATGTAATAATGTACTTTTTTTAATCTAGCCGTAGGATCTTCTACGATGTTTTATTTTTATCATTTACTGATCATTTACTATAGTTGCCCTTTGGGATTAATAAAGATAGTCATCTGTCGTTCGTAATTTGTCTTTTCTCTTTATTTCTCTTTATTTTTTCCCCGCACTTGGCAGCTGCTACATACTTCTCAGTCACGATCAGCTGAGTCATTTCCAGTTTTCCAAAGAAAAACTACTTGTAAACCTGTTTCCAGATTAATTCCTTCTGCGATATCACCGAAAGTAACATTCTTCTTCAAGCATAAGGACGTCCTCCGAGAAATCGATTGTCAAAATCTTCAAATTGTATGGAAACTGGGCTCCAAAGTGTTGACAATGTACACAAAGACATCGCCAAAGTGATCACAAGGTATGGAATATTATTGCCAGACTGGTCACTCAGGGGACAGTAGTCCTTATGGTAAACTATGTGTATATCAAGTGCTGGACAAGCACTCGCCGGGATGCAAGATATCCCCTGTTGGGCATGACGGTCTAAGCCAAATGTGATTGCGAATGTAGTGATAATCCATAAAGACACTGACAAAGTTGGACTGATGAGATTACAGACCTGAGAAAAGTCGAAGCTAGTAGCGGAAATCATGCTTTGCTAGCCTTTATTTCTATGTCTAAGACTACAAAAAAACCAGGAGCAAAAATCAGAAATAAAACGAGAATAATCAGAGGCACAATGTCTGTGCATGGCGTTAGTCGATGGCCAGTGCTCCGCCTTAAGAACGATGGGGCAGGTCTGGACCAAGCAAAAAGAAAAAAAAATACAGCTTGAAATGGGTTTATTTTTGTCAGTTTAGTATGCTGCGACGAAGCAAAAATTTAATAAGAAGGCAAATTTGAACAAGGGGAGACCACTTCTAAGACTTTCTCTTTCCTCACCAGAAAATATTGCAGCTGACAGACACATTTCAAGAAGATGAAAGTAGGAGGGGTATAGGCAACAAGGAGGAGGAGGAGGAGGAAGGGCAAAAACAAGAAGAAATAAACTAGAACAAGAAGAAGAAAAGACAAGAAGATATATTTACAAAGTGCATATTTGTTAAAAATTGCAGAACGGTAGGATGTAAAACAACAGGTTTAGTCGAAACTTCTACTGCTCTACCAGGAAATAATCATTTGCCTAGAAACTGTAACGGAAGATAGTGCTATCAGTAAATTTGCCCATGTCTCTGACATCTGAGGATAGCGAAAATGTTCTCACCGAGCACTCCCCCCCCCTGCTGGAAAAACTGAGCTATGGCAAGTTTTTTCCCCCGTACACAAGACTTTCCATAAAATTCAGAGGACGAAGGTGTTTCATGGGCACAGTTCTGTATGGGGGAGATGTGAGGGCTGGTGCCAGGCAGTGTGCAATGGGCTGCACGACAGATTCCGATGAAGGCAGCTGGAGCAGATACACCACGTGCCAGCGATCCTTCAGAGATGCTAGATACCTGGCTTAGATGTCAGATATCTTGTTTAAACTTATCAGTTCCCCATCACTGCGGTGGATTGTCGAGGAAGCTCAGGTGAGTAACCGAGTTCTCCACCATTATGTCAATAGATGGATCGACCGAACATGTGAGTAGCAAAAACTCAAAACTACAGAAAACAAAGTATTTGTATTTAGAAATCGATTAAGGACAAGTCTTAAGAGGTCGTAAAAGGGAGGCAGACAACTATAAAACATGAGTAAGTAAAAACGGAGCTTTTTCCAGTATTTAGACAACAACGCTCAGGTTAAAATCCTGTAAATAAACATTCTTTTAAACTGATGTCATGTTTTTAGAGTGTCATTTTTTCAGGTCAAATAAAGTAAATTCCTATCACGTGATATAACTTTCATCTGTTACCCAAAAATATGATTCCCAGAATTATCTTACACCATCGTCGTGATGGAAAGGCGGTGTACGAGTGCAAGGACACAGAACAGACAGACAGACAGACAGACAGACAGACAGACAGACAGACAGACAGACAGACAGACAGACAGACAGACAGACAGACAGACAGACAGACAGACAGAGCAGGAGAAAAAAGATTAAAAGAAGCTGCGAGTTAACTAGCAAAACCAAAAAAGAATGTTGTTTCTAAACACGAGAGGTAAATAAAGGAAAACAGATTCAAGTTAAAATAAATTTTTAAAAAAATATAGACGACATCAAACCCCTAAGCGTCTTGGTTCAACCACACTACCCCAGTCTATCTCCCCAAACAAAAAAAACAACAACATCGACAGATGGGAAATTTCGTTGAGACTGGTCTCCTATGGCAACATCCAATCAGCATTCAGTAGTTGTTGCTGTTGTTGCGCGGTTATTGCTGTGCGCAAACCGGAACCTGGATCACACGCATGTGCGTGGCTTAGCTGATGAGTGTTTTCATTGTAAGGGTCTTCTAGACGGTCTCGGCTTTGTTGGCGGGAATAATGTGTAATTTCAATCAAAGAATTTTGCTCTGAACAAACAAAATGGCTTCAGTTGTCTGTTGTTGTCAAAGTTACAATGGTACAGAGAGTCCAGCGGAGACAAAGCGATTCTGTCACAAGGAACACTGGCCAGCTGCTGCTATCGTGAACACTTTTCTCTGACACAGGACACGAGAGGTGGAGGGGCAGTGATTTCACATAACGAAACTGTTTTCCCTCATCGATGTTCAGTGACTTACTTGCACATGAACACAATGCTGTCAATGACCTGAACCTTGAACTCAATACAGCAATTTAGGGTTTTTAGTAAATAACTAGTTTAAATTTAGTATTTGTTGACTTATTTCTTTGCCCAATATAATTTACACACTTTATGATATACAGCCAGACTCATTTTAATGTTAGGAAAATTGTTTCATTGCTCTCTCTCCTTCTTTCTCTAGATATATTTCTCTGTATGTGTGTGTGTGTCTCTCCCTCGTTCTCCCCCCTCTCTCTCTGTTTTATTGTATGTGTGTCATAAACAGGAGTTCTGTTATAAACAACTGTAATAAATGTACTATTTATTTGTTACTTTTTTAATTAAATTAAATCCGTCATGTTGATAATTTTGGCAAACACATCACCGTGAAATTTAAAGGCAGTAAGCAAAACATCAACCTATATATTTATTTCGCCTCTGCAAAAATTCTTTCCTAAAATAGAAATACTTGATGTGCGACAGGTCTGTGGAGTCTATTCATCTACATCTTGCAACGGGGCTAATTTTCCCACTAGGGAGGCTGTCTCCTGCTCACAATCAATGTCTGAGGCAGCAGCATGCATGTTGGAGCTGACACTGTCACCGCTTGTTCTGCTCGTCGCTCGGTGAGGCTTGAATGTTTTCACTGACTGTCATACCTTCAAGATAATGTTGGCATCTAGGTGACTGAACACTGATTATTTATCTGAAATCCTGATAAGAAATGTCGACCACAAAGTGTTGAGTTGGCTGTCGGTTCAAAGTTCTCTCTTCGTACCGCTGGCAGCCATGATTTTCTTCTTTCAGTATTTTAGGAATTTATCTTGGGGAAATCTCCGTTTCTCTCCTGATCTTTTGTGTATCGTTGCGAGAATTGATAACAGAGTAGTAATCTTTCCCACCCATGTAGTTAATTTGCATATCTGGGTACAGGGAAAGCTGAGTGGCTCACAGTCGCGTCCCAAACTTCCGCTTTGACCTCTGGTAGGTGTGTGCTGCGCATGCGCAAGAATAGTTGACAACAGCCAGATTTGAGAGGAAAAAAATCAATGATTCAGATGCAGGGAAAGCTTCCGCTTCTTCCTCTTTGTTTCTCACAAGTTTTAATCCAATCCCTTCGATCTCTACCAAAAATACCAAAAAAGAAAATGATTAACAAGAAAGATTAAAGCTAACTTTTTGTGTATAATGCAAGGACTAACAACGTGTTGTTCTTTTTCTATAACAAATAAAATTGTTGTTTTCGATGTAGTGTAATAAGAACCGTACAGTGTTTTAAATATAAGCTGTAATACCGCATATACCAAATTTCCTTAGTAATGTCAAGATATATTAAACTGGTGTATGTCTATGTCTATAAATAGGTTGATGATTTGGAATGTGTCGCCACCTAGTGATGATTTTGCATTATGGGTAGAAGTGGGGAAGGGGTGAGGAACCCCCTCTTCCCCAGCCTTTGAACAGGTTCCACACTCACAGAGTATACCCAAGACAATATGTGTACCCAGTGTTTAGTGATTCTGCCTCCTGTGGTGACGAGCAAGCATTTACCACTGTGCTACCAGGCATCCCTTAGTTCTTAGCGGGTCCTCTCCTCAAGTAGGCCATCACTTGTTAAGTACAAGAAGTCTCGATCTGTGGCCCTTGGGAACTGAGGGGAAAATTGTAGCTGATGACATATGTGGTGGAGTCGATACTTCGCACATCAAAAAGTGCAAAATGGGTTAAAGCTGCCTCGACTCGCACGGTGTTCCAAGCACTGATGATGTCGTTGACGTCCTCGTCAGGCAATGTGAGCTATTTATGTCTTTCTTTCTCACGCACGTTCATGCATGAATACATGGTAAAGTGCATAAAAAAATAAATGAGCGGCTCATCGAGCACGACTGTTCGATGCAAACATGTAAACACGAGCTATAATGTTATCGAAACGTGATGAAACGTTTAAGTAAGCATACATCCGGTGCACGAGTGAGTCGAATAGAACTTTCTCCCTCTCTCTCTCTCTCTGTGTGTGTGTGTGTGAGAGAGAGAGAGAGAGAGAGTATCTGGACTGAAAACTAAATGAAGTTCTGTGTTACAGACAGCCAGACCGGTTCCTGGCCACTGCTCTCATTCTACTGAGTCGGACCATGCAAGGCCGCCATTACTGTAACTGAAATGGTTGATGAGCGTCAACACGTCAAGAGTTTGAGTCAAAATGTCAAACTCCAGGGTCCTACAGCGAATGTCATTGCTGCAGAGCGGTGACAAGTAAAGGCCATTACTCCCTTTGTCCAACGTTTGAACCTCGTTGTCAGACAGTCGATATCCGAAAAAAGAAAAAAGAAAATACAGGCCAACATTTCAACGAGGTGTGTCGATCCTAGACCCTGTGAAAACCCATCTGATCAGAGTATGTAAAAAAGAGTCTGGAATCCATTAATAATTAAGGTGGGTCGCACGATCCTAATTTGAACTGGTCCCGTGGTTTGTGTTATTTTAACATTCGGACTCTCTTGTTTTTCTGTGGTTAACAGGTTCTGACACTCTGACACTCCTCTCGTCTTATGTCCCCGCTCCCTTATATCCTCTTCCTCGCTCACCTTACCATCACGGGAGGCAATTCAAGCATCACTCTCGGAAAAAAGTGAAAAGAAAGCCAGTAATTTATACACTGCACTTTCCGTGTTTGTGGAGAGGAAAAAGTAAATATTTCTGTGCCACATATCAAGGACATGCTTGTTCCATCAAGTTTCTAAACAAGATTGTTTGGGTGTGGGGCAAGGCACGTTCCGCAAAGCATTATACAAAATGAAAGCATCACATCAATATTTCCCGGAGAAAGTGTGGTAAGGAAATGTGTCTTGTCTTGTTGACTACCCGAAAATTACGAGTAAGGCAGATAAAGAAATAGATTTTCCTGGTAAGTGAAAAGTATCTTTCATGGAGAGGTTCTCCGTGTATAAAGGGCACTGCAAAGACCATGGACCCACTGTACTGGGGGATGTCATTCTGTCGCTGATGATGTGGTTAAACTGGAATCTTAAGAACAAAAAGAGTTGTCTTCAGGTTTGGAAGACCCTTTTGTGTGCTAAGCTCCCACCAGTAATTTTGAAACAGGTTGTCTCCCCTCAGACTTGGATCTCGTGCTGGTTCTTGACGACAGCTTCATGACCAGCATGTCTGGACAATTTTCTACTACACGTGGCATCAGCTGCAATAAGCATCACCGCTGAAGAGAATCTTCAGGCCTGCTTCTTGTTGGTAAAGGACACAGCAAGTACAGACCAAAGGCAGCAGCGGGACAGGTGTTTGATGGTAAAATCGCATTTCAGAAGAATTAAAGGGTGGCACGAAAGTGGGAAGAAGTGATGCAAATGGGTAGAGAGCTGCCCCTGAAGTAGGGCGGGACAAGGATGCTTTAGTCAACGGGCTCAGAACTGTTAGCACGAAGATCCAGGGCTGGTAGGACATGATGAAGTCTACTTTCCCCGCGAAGGCCATCGACTGCTTACTGATCACAGCTTGCGGCATCGAGGGCCATTCTCTTTGATGTTTCACCTGACAGCGGGAGCCGCCTGATGCCGGTCTTCTAAAAGGTGTCTACAATCGGCTTCCACAAAGATGCTCTCGTCTGTCTTCAAGCTCTTTGACAAACGTGGTCTGAAATACGAGCGTTCGAAATCGTCTTTACGGGAAGAGTTGTACTTTTTAATGTTTATAAAACAAGTTGATAATATTTTCGATGACGTTCCAGATGATTATTAGATAACCATGCAGGTGCAGAATTCACAACGAGAAACATGATATTATTTCTTTTTGTTCATTAATTCGTTTTTTTATCTTCCATCTTTCGATCTTTCTTTCATTCCTTTATTTGCTTTATCTTCCTTTTTTGTTTGTCATTCTTTTTTTCCTTCTTTGCATTTTCCTCTTGCTTCTGTCTTCCTTTCACTTAGGTATATAACCAATGTTGAATGTGTCCAGTCTAACCTTTCAGCAGGAAATTGCTCGTGCTTTTGGTTCGAAGTAAAATAATAGAGCAGCCATAATTAGGCAACATTTCGAATAATTTACTGAGCGTCAGCCATAATTTGCGTGACCGTGTAGAGAGTGCGGTTCACCTCACGCCAGACAGCAGGGGAGGGGGAGAGAGTGAGCGTGGGAGTCAGAGAGAGATTGCTAGAGGATGCAGGCTGACAAAGCGGACAGTGTAAAAAAAAAAAAAAGTAAAAAAATCCTCTTCTTGAGCCACTTTTTCCCCGTCATGTCTTCGCAAGTTTCGGGAAGCTCGAAAGAAAATGGACACGTCGGGCGTCACATAAGCCGCGAGCGTCACCAATCGTTTGATTCCTGTTACAGAACGTCATCTGTCGCTTTAGCACTCGTTGGAGTACGTCACCAGTCGCTTTAGCACTCGTTGGAGTACGTCACCAGTCGCTTTAGCACTCGTTGGAGTACGTCACCAGTCGCTTTACAACTCGTTGGAGAACGTCACCAGGTCTTTCATTCCTCTGAGACATGTGCGTAAGACAGTACTGATATAAGACATCTCCAACTCTAAGAAATATTTACACACTTTGCATAACCAGTCCATTCAGCACAGATTTCGCTTCTCGAGATTACAATAATGAACCTTGTAACAGATTCACGTGTAGCAGGTTTGTAGTTAGTGTCCACGTCACTGGACCAGACGGTCGCCCACTCAAAGTTCACTACCTAGAAAACTCATTCGGCTCTTCTACAAGTCACCTGTACATCATTTTTCAAAGAAGGTACAAACCGGTGGAAATGAACCCCTTGAGCGTGTCTGCCCCTGCGGCCACAAGGCGATGGAAGCGTCACCTACATTTTAGCCTAACAGCTACTGTAGTTACACTATGTCACCTGCATCTTAGCCCAACAGCTACTGTAGTTACACTATGTCACCTACATTTTAGCCTAACAGCTACTGTAGTTACACTATGTCACCTGCATCTTAGCCCAACAGCTACTGTAGTTACTCTATGTCACCTACATTTTAGCCTAACAGCTACTGTAGTTACACTATGTCACCTGCATCTTATAGCCCAACAGCTACTGTAGTTACACTATGTCACCTACATTTTAGCCTAACAGCTACTGTAGTTACACTATGTCACCTGCATCTTAGCCCAACAGCTACTGTAGTTACACTATGTCACCTACATTTTAGCCTAACAGCTACTGTAGTTACACTATGTCACCTGCATCTTAGCCCAACAGCTACTGTAGTTACTCTATGTCACCTACATTTTAGCCTAACAGCTACTGTAGTTACACTATGTCACCTACATTTTAGCCTAACAGCTACTGTAGTTACACTATGTCACCTACATTTTAGCCTAACAGCTACTGTAGTTACACTATGTCACCTACATTTTAGCCTAACAGCTACTGTAGTTACACTATGTCACCTACATTTTAGCCTAACAGCTACTGTAGTTACTCTATGTCACCTACATTTTAGCCTAACAGCTACTGTAGTTACACTATGTCACCTATATTTTAGCCTAACAGCTACTGTAGTTACTCTATGTCACCTACATTTTAGCCTAACAGCTACTGTAGTTACACTGTGTCACCTACATTTTAGCCTAACAGCTACTGTAGTTACGCTATGTCACCTATATTTTAGCCTAACAACTACTGTACACTATGTCACCTACATTTTAGCCTAACAGCTGCTGTAGTTACACTATGTCACCTACATTTTAGCCTAACAACTACTGTACACTATGTCACCTATATTTTAGTCTAACAACTACTGTAGTTACACTATGTCACCTACATTTTAGCCTAACAGCTACTGTAGTTACACTATGTCACCTGCATCTTAGCCCAACAGCTACTGTAGTTACACTATGTCACCTATATTTTAGCCTAACAGCTACTGTAGTTACACTATGTCACCTACATTTTAGCCTAACAGCTACTGTAGTTACACTATGTCACCTGCATCTTAGCCCAACAACTACTGTAGTTACACTATGTCACCTATATTTTAGCCTAGCAGCTACTGTAGCTACACTGTGTCACCTATATTTTAGTCAAATATAGTATAGCAACGTTGGTTAATTTAATTTAAAAGTCTTGTAAAATGTAATACAATTGCGCTTATATTGACTGACTTCAGAGGGATTCATCCATGACCGTGTCATTCCTGCAGAGTGGCTATGACTACAGGGCGTGACTGTATTTACAAGATGCTGTGACTACAAGGCGTGACTGTATTTACACGATACTATGACTACAGGGCGTGACTGTATTTACATGATGCTGTGACTACAGGGCGTGACTGTATTTACATGATGCTGTGACTACAGGGCGTGACTGTATTTACATGAAGCTGTGACTACAGGGCGTGACTGTATTTACATGATGCTGTGACTACAAGGCGTGACTGTATTTACATGATGCTGTGACTACAGGGCGTGACTGTATTGACTACATGATGCGATGACTACATGGTGTGACTTTATTGACTGCATGATGCAATGACTACAGGATGACTACAAGGCGTGACTGTGTTGACTACATGATGCTATGCCTATCGTGGCAGCAGGATTGTGACTGTCATAGCTTCAGATTGAAGAAGCCTGACTACGATAGGATACAATATTCTTCAGTGATTTAGTCTTCTGGGCCAATTTCATAGGAGTCACAACATGATAACACACGATGTATCATTCATATAGTTAAGAATCCTTATAAGTTTTAAGTGTGTTTTTATTTCATAAAAGTAACTGAAGTTGTGGTCATTAAACATGCAGCTGCGTGTTCTTAACTGCGAACCAGTATTATGGATCTTTCTGCCGTTGCCGGTGTTTCTTAGAATACAAAACAATCTAAAAGCTCTTGCGGCTCTTTCGGCCGTGGTCCACCAGAATTCAGCTAGAGGATGTATCAGGGTAGTTGTACCCTGGGACGTCTCAGGGCGTCAGCTGACGTGCTGTAGTATGCACCAAATGATGGGTCGGATCAAGTGGCCTTCGTCCCCATCAAAAATTAGTCCCGCGGGCAGTAATCAAACAGACCGACCGACAGGCGGGCAGACAGACAGGCAGGCAGACAGACAGGCAGGCAGGATACAAAATGTTACTTCTTTAAATGAGACTGAATCGTGTACGAGCCATGTTAGAACCATGTGTAGTGGTGAATGAGCCAAGTCTGAGCTGTGAATGTCCTGAATGAGCCGTGTCTGAGGGAAGAAGGGAGGAAAAGACCATTGGACATATCCGTAGTGTCGTTATTGAATCTTGGCCGGAGGAAGGGAGCCTGCACTGACATTGAGGACAGACACTATGTCAGGACCGGAGCATAATTCGCGGAAAAGGCAAATGAGTGTGATGTAGAGTTTGTAGACAGTCCTGATATCCTAGACACTTCTCAAATATTGGAGCGGAGTGGTGTCAGCACGCAGTCGGCAAGAACATTCTAGCAAAGTTATCCTTCTTAAGTAGAAACAGGAAATCTGTTTTTCAAACAGTGGTAAGCAGTTTATGCTTTTCTAAGCAAGTGGTAAACAGTTGAGCACTGATAATAATGAAATAATTGCTATATCGCTCATAAGTGGCTATTATAAACTCAGAGCTTAACCAGCCCCGTTGCGAAAGTCACAATAAAAGTGCGAGAGAATCAAAATCAAAGAAAATAATGGGTGCAAAAATGAAAAAAAGAAAAAAAAACAAACAAAACTGCAGCCAATGGCTGCTGAAAATAACGGAAACAAGAGTGGCTTAAAGGTTTTCCGCCATAATCATTGACAGAATGAAGGAATTTTCGATGACAGAGTATTGACAAATCTTTCATCTCATGGGCGCGTGCGCCAACAGCTCTCTCTCTCTCTCTCGTGAGCCCAGTCATCGTGTGATCTGGACATGCAGGCACTATGTGTCTGTTTGATTTGTGCCGAGCAAACGCCAAGCTTAGAAGTTGTGGTTGTTGAAGGCAGACCCTGATGACAGCTCTAAACGGTTATTAAAGCAGACAGCAAACAGTGAGCCCCTGCTAAACAAACTACATGTAGCAGGTTGGCGATAAAGTCACACAGCGCTTTATTCTTCAGTGGGTCTTGGCTATGTCGTCATCATCATCATCATCATCATCATCATCATCATCATCATCATCATCATCATCATCATCATCATCATCATCATCATCATCATCATCATCATCATCCACCTGCAATGCTACCACACTCTTGCTTCTCTCTTCGTTGTCCGAGATGCGCTTATAGTTACAGCCATCTCACTCCAGGATGACAGCCTAGTCCATCTTCTGATGACAGGCAGTCCACTCTTGATAACAGACCGCACCAATCTTGGATGATAGGCTAGTCCACTCTTGGATGACAGGCTGACAGGCTGACAGGCTGACTGTCCATTCTCACAAAACAGGCCACCTACTCCTAGATGACAGATGTGCCGCCATTTACACCTCCCTCCCTACAAAACCAAACGACGAGGGTCTAGCTGTACCTGCTGGTGTGAATTGGTTTGACTGGGTCATGCCAAAGGACTGATGAAACAACTTTATGCACTCTCTTCTCTAACTTTTCTGTTCAAAAGCATGTCCTTTTTTTCTGTGTCGGCTATGAGACTTTCACACAAGAGATGCCGGCAGTTGTCAAGGCGAGGCCAGATTCGCTCTGTTTGTGAAAAACACAACACAGCAAAAAACAACAACAACAACAACAAAAAACCAACAAAAAACCCCCAAACAATCACAAAAAACAACAAACAAACAAACACAATTTCCGTCTTTTTTAAAATCTCTAAACTGAACACAATAGAGTCGATGACACTTTTAAGTGGCAGGGTAAGAAAGTTATTTTACTCAAAACCCTGCGGACTTTGTTCAGTCTTCACAAAGATTTATAATTTAGTGGGCAGCGTGCACGGAGAGACCTTATCGATCGAGTGATGGAAAGTTCAGGACGTGTCCATGGAAAACAAGTTTTCTTTAAACTTCGTGCCAAGCGGGCAGCCGAACGAAGATGAAGTGGGTACCCAGGGGGTTATGGGAAGAATATTTGAACCCTGGGTGATTTTATGGATATGACTGTCATGCATTTTATGAGGCCGATGCTTCAGTCCCAACCCTGACCTTTGAACGCATTTTCGACGCTTTGCAAGCACAACAGTGAGAACGAGTGTAACTACACTTAGATGTAACGACTCTCACTTGACAAACAAGTTTTATTAAGAGTGATGTCCTTTCTCTTTGCTCCAGGTGTGTTTGCTGGCGGTCCGGTGGCGCAACGGTTAGCGCCTGTCACCAATGCAGTGAAGATTGGCTGTCCTGGGTTCAGTTCTCGTCTCGGGCACGCTGTTCTTTCTCTGCAAATGACATCTGTTTACAGGGCTGGCTGTCCTGCCGTGATATAGCCTTAGTTGCTGGCTCGGCATAAAACAACAATTAAAAAAATTGAGGTGGGTTGATTGTCGTCTTTGTCCGTAGTCCTGCCTCCTACTTTGTGTCTGGTGTAGATTTGTGCTTATATTACACGTGTTGCTGTTTCTTTGGCTTGTTTGTACCTGCGCTACGTGTCCTTATGGACCACTTCTTTGACTAGCGCCCTCTATTGTCCTAGCGGTTGGCTTCTGTCTTTTTGGATCAGGACAGAGACACCAGACAGGTGGAACTCTTTGCAATTGCTCCATGAATTTTCTTGGCTGTTGGTGCAACTGCTGTGCCACACATCTTCGTGGGCGATGGGGTGGACATCCATGTAGCCTGCAGTCCCAGGTCCGTTACCACTATGGGAGTCTGCAGTTCGTGCGCATTATGACTGCTCCGTATTTTCTGTGGGTACCATGCGCGACCTGGAGCTCTACCTACCTACCAGTTCTTATGCTTAATTGCATCGGGTCGAAGCTTTATTTCTGTCGACAGGAGGATTGAGAGGGCATGGTGGTAAGCTGTTTCTTGCACACCCAGTCTCGCAGGATCAGACCTAGAAATACTGGCACATTTACCAAGTCTGCCAGGAGTCTAGCCCCCAACTAACACTTACCTCTCACTTCTCGGGGGTGTCTAAGTGGCAAGCCAGTAAGCTGACTGACTAACCGCAGTCTAGTCTTGTTGGACGGCTGCCAGACTCGTGTGTTAGATGCACAAAGATCTTTGTGGCTGACACTGGACAGCGCATGTGTGTGTGTGTGTGTGTGTGTGTTTTACGCTCGGTTGTGCTTCTATCTTACGTCTGTTTATGTGACTACTTGTTAGCCATTCAGCTAGCTCCTAGCACTAGCATTGTACAGCTAGGTCATGATCGCTCCCCTCAGGGTATCAGATGTCAAAGGTTAGGTCAAGTGCACCCTTGCACCTACAGGGAAGAAACACGAAAAAGGGAAGAAGAGGAACGAAGGAAAACAGTGAACACTGAACGAGAGAGACAGAAACAAAAAAATTAAATAAGGAGGGAGAAAGAAAATGGGCTGTATCAAACTTACTCAAGCTGGAAATACTTAGCATGCTATGTGATCCTAGTCAACGGTGCATTATTCTACGGTTTCCATTGTGCACACAGAATATATATGACACCTACAAGCTTGAAGCAGTCAGCCATATCGTGCTTATAGTGTCGATCAGTGAGCAGACAACAAACCCACCACATTAGGCTGTTTTACATTTGACCACGTGATCAGCCAGGTCTCACTGGGACAGGGAGAGCAAATAAAAGTAAAACATACCTACTATACAAACTGTTCTTCATTGGGAACACCGCCTCGAGACTACATCCTTGAAGATTATTTTTGTTCAGTCTCCACCAACCGACAGGAAATCGCTGGGTCATGTATAGCGACATTTCCACCTCTGCTTTCTTTTCTTCAATAGTCGTCATGACATCTTGCACACATGCCTACACGTGCGAGGAATAATGTACTTGAAAAGCAAAGCAATATGAAAGGAAAACAAGACACTGATGCTCGATGTCAGCAGCCAAACGAGATCGCGGCAAAGCAGTCGGCAGTCAGCGGGTGCCACAAGCAGAGAAAAAAACGGTATACCCAAGGCAAGAGGTAAAGGAACAGAGAAAAGACAGCAAAGAAAAAAATGGAATGTCGACTTAGAGAATATCTTCAGAGATGTTATTAAGCACGACACTGCCAGCCTGCTGAGCATCATGGGACGAGATTCTAAAATGCTGTCAGACTTTGATGGAGTCAGTGGGATTAGTGCCTTCAGATACGCCATACACAAAATGCCAAAAGAGAGACAGAAAATAGTGGCTGTTATATCGTGACACCCTGTCGTAATCCCCTACCTCCGGCCTGCCAGTAACCTGCAACAGCGTTCCATTAACCACGCGAGTGCTTCTCACCCCCTTGGGAAGAGGATGGAGATGAGGGAGGGATGGGTCCTCCTCCCAAGTTACATTGACACGTGAAATTCTGTTCGCAAAAAAACCGACAGTTTCCTCTCCAACACTCGATTTTGTTTTGAACTTTTGTCCTTTTATTTCTTTTCGATTTTTTTTGGATAAACTTTCTATCGCGACAGACGATGACTTCCTGGTAAAAAAAAAGTGTAGGAAAACCTCTTCAAATGAAACAGCATCAGTGCACTTCGCCCACACATTTCGCAGACCGCGGAGTCCTTTAAATGTCATCTCTACTCGGGGCCACCACATTTCCCCAACTTTCACGAAAGTCATTGGCGAAAGGCCTAAAACTAACTAAAATTATAAGCCATATCCTAAACCTAACTCATACCAAAGCTCAAACCCTTTTCCAAACAATTACCGGACCGTCGACCCAATGTCAGTTTATGCAGTAGCCTCAGCTGTACACTTGTCGAACTAAACAATTCGCGAAATGTGTTTAAAAAAGAAATATTTAACAAGATCTCAACCCACAACATAAACACAGTCTTGCTTTGGTCAATGTTTTACAGCAGCTTCGGGTAAAATGACCAGCAGTTCAACAGCATCAGTGTTTACTGTCAGTCTGAGGACACGTGACAGTTAAACAGTTTACTTGTTTACAGTAAGCAGTTCAACAGTATAATTGTTTACTCTCAACGGGGAAATAGTATACTTGTCTATAGTCAAGCTGTGGACATGTGACAGTCAAATAGTATAAAATACTGTTATTCATCCTTTCGTTCCTTCGTTTGTTATTCATGTCTCGTTCTTGTGTCACGCACTAAGAGCAGGCTCCTTGTGTCCTATACAAATCACACTTTATAACTATTATTATTCATTGTTTACTTTCAAACTGAGGACATTTGACAGTTAAATAGTATTATTGCTCACTGTCAGCACTTAAATATTATAATTGTTTACCGTCAACACTTAAATATTATAATTGTTTACAGTCAGCAGTTAAGTAGTATAATTGTTTACTGTCAACACTTAAATATTATAATTGTTTACTGTCAACAGTTAAGAAATATAATTGTTTACTGTCAAATGAAGGACATGTGAAAGAGCTGACATGACAACTGTAGATAGGCAGGTCATGAAATGATTTTGTGTGAGGAGTGCGCGGTCTTTCTAAGCTCATAGTCGCCCTGAGACTCGAACACGTGAACCCTACAGCGCCGGCGAGTGCGTTAGCGCACGTGTACTGCGAGCTGTTCGCTGAATGACTGACTACACTGCAGTCACGTAAGTCGACCTCAGCCCTCGGCAACAGCAATTGCGCTCATTGATGACGACACCAAGAGTCGATTTAGCGTGCTCTGACCCCGTGAGGCTTTTCCGTGAGCCTGGATTGAGGTCTGACCTTTAGGAACTCTGACAGCATGCAGCAAGAGGACTGACTGTCAGCCTGCTTTACTGCCTGACCTGCACGTGCTCGCTAATTCCACCCCAAACTGCTGCAAACCTTGTTCTCTCTCAGGGTATTGCAGCTTGTGTGCTTCACAAACACTTAGAACATTCTTTTTTTATTCCTCCAGGGCAGGTTAGACAGATAGACCACTGATGATGATGATGATGATGATGATGATGATGATGATGATGATGATGATGATGATTAATAGTAGTATTATAACAGAATAATTATCTGACTGCGGCGAGGACGCCTGGCTGTAGCGTCAGTGGCGATGTGCGATGAAGTGAGTGATGACGAAGGATGTTGACTGATGAAAGCGATGTCAGAGCTCTGCACGCACGACATTGATCATTATTTTATTGATCTGAATACTGGATTAGAAACGTGTACACCCGCGATCGACGAGAAAGAGGCAGAAACATAAAAGCAATCAGAGAGCTTAGGACAGGATGATGTCAGCGAGATGAAGTATAAAATTTTATTAGGTCAAGGTGTCAAAAAAAATATAGGTAAAAATATGATGCACACAGCACAGGGGGAAATAAAAAGATTCTCAACAGAGTACTGACTCGGGGTTAGAGCTGTAGATATCAACTAAAGGTATAAGGTTTACTTTAACTCCACTACCAACAAAAAGCCCTCTATACCCATGGCTACTGACTACTATAGTACTCTCTAGCCATGGCTATGGACAGTACACACGAAGGCGAATTCTAACGACGATCAGTCAGCCTCCTAATTCCAGCGCCCATTTCCAGTTTCGATCCCGAAGCCTTTCTGGTCGATTGGTAACCCTTAGATAAAGCTACCTCTGCTTCTTGAACACCTTCCCATAGAACCTGCAAATATTGCGAGGACAGAAATACAAACCAGCTAAAACTATTACAAGGATCAAAAGCTGTGTGTTCTCAGAGGACAGAAGACTGCTTGCAGATGAAAGGAACTCACTAACGAGACCAAATTTGGGAATGGCGCTAGCAATCGATAGTTTCTTTTGTCTCGGCTTCACCTTTGATTTCACCGCGAGCAGCCATCACAGAGGATTCACATTTTCTCCACTCTCCCTTCAGGCGTCGCTGTTTCGCAAGATTGCTTGTTGTCTGGGGCAAAGGTCAATTGTCCTGGAGTAGGTCACTTAGCGGTACTCAGTATTGTCTGCTCATCACCAAAGAAGAACCGGGTTACTCTGCGAACGTGTGTCTCTACGACTTCTAGATGACGATGGCATCCGATGGAGAGGAAAACCAGTAAGAGACTCCATTGAATTCTTACGAATTATGTTTGGTCTGAACATCTTTTTGAATGATTTCAGAAGAAAGCTGCTTAAACCAAATACATCAAACAGGAAAAAAAATTGATGGTGACCTTAGTGATCTGCTCAGTACCAGCAGCTCAAAGCGAGTATACGCCAAAGCTGAAACTGTAAATCTCTGCCATCAGCATATTAAAGCAAAATAAGCCAATGGCAAAAAGAAACATTCCGCTGCTGTTCAGGTATCGACGAGCATCATGAAGTTTTAATGGGAAACAACTACAAGCTTCAACTTTTATTAATGTGCTGCGCCGATTCCTTTTCTGTTCCGATGCACAGAAGATGTGCTTCTTACTAGTCAGTGATAGGCGATGGAGATGGAAAAGTGACCACCTGAAAGTCGTATTTCAAGCGAAACAGCATCGTAACAATTATCGAGCTGTCATCAAATAAGCATGGCGGACGTGACAATAAATTACCCCCCGGAATGCCTCCACAATCTACCTGACACGATCCACCCGAGAAAAAAAGATGTTCTGCCCCAAAAAACCCTGGTTGCATCATTCTTTCAGAGAAGTCGATAGCGATGTGCTTATTGATGTAACACTGAGTCTGCCATTGGCTTTGTCGTCTGGAAGCTGTGCGGGCCTTACAGAGAGTTGAAGGAGGGAAGGAGGAGAAGGAGAGTTATAGAAACAGTGCTATCTGTAATAGTACTATATGTAACAGTACTATCTGTAACAGTACTCAGTAACAGTACTCAGTAACAGTACTATGTAACAGTCCTTTCTGTAACAGTACAAAGCTTTCCTTCTTCGCCGTCTGTCTTTCAACTACTCAGCACCGCGAAAGGCAGAATGTGTAGAACCCTTGTTGTCCGCCTCCATTCCAGCAAAGAGACAAGGCACAAAAAAGAAAGAATATACAATTTATATAATAACAACTGATACACAGCCTCATAATACACAGTTAGATTTCCTTATAATTCTGTTTCAACATTGTCTTTTGAGAGGGCAGGTGGATGTTTGGGGGAGGTGAGTGTTATCATGGGTCTGCACCCCGGGGACATGTTTTGTACACAGTATAAATATTCTACCTCCTGATATTAACTAACCACCCCATGCAGTTGGAGGGTACATCTACCGAGCCTGTCTTGCTCTGCCTGTTGTGTTGCTGGCACTGTATGTACAATTAGCCAATATTCCCGCACAACCTTGTCTTGTAGGATGCCGGGGAATGCGGATGTGGTAATCAGAGTCGTGCCCATAACCTGGGCATTGTACACAGGACAAACACGAGGTCAAGGCTCCTGTGACAGGGTTGCATCCTGGTGGCAGGGTAGGACCGTGTACTGTGAGAGAAAAGCTGGTGCAGTATGACAGATAATGAGCAGAGAGCATTGCGACCTGTCTGTATACCCAGGTATGACCCTTGTGCTTAATCTCGGGCAAGAGTCATGGTCCCCCCTCCCTCCTGTGACACAAAAGCAGGCCAGTGAGAGATGGAGTTCCATCCATCCATCCATCCATCCATCCATCCACACATTAATACACAGTCTATCCTATTAGTATACAGTAGGCAGGACCTTTGGACTTCTCGCCAGGTTCAGACAAGCGGACTACGTGCGGTGGCGGCGGTGCAGGAGGCCAAGTTGGTGGAGTCATGCATCCACCACAGGGCCCGGTATCGATTGTTGAGAGCATCGTGTTTCAGGGCCACACACACACACACACACAACCAGCCCCGAGGCTGAACTGCTGCAGCAGCTACTGGCATGGTCTCGATACTTCCTGGCACCAGCGTGTGTGCGTCCGCAATGGTTCCATAACTTCCATTGTACACTGGTGAATGCAATCAAAGTGGAAACCTGGGTGTGGGCTTTATGTGGATGAGACTGATTGTAGCAAGTGGCGAGCGAGCCAGCTATCACTTCCCTGGAATTCAATTGATTCCTCGACTTCAAGGCTTCGGCTCTGCGATGCCATCACAGCTTGGATATAAAGATTTGACTACGTGTATGTACTGCCCATAGTCTGGAACAACAGATCATACAAACAGAGGCAAGGAACAGAGAGAATGACAGACAGAGAGAATGACAGGGAACATGACACTGATGTTGAAAATAACATCAAAAGTGATTGATACTGCTGGCGATATGATAAACAAAAGTTTGGGCTTTCGTCCTGCCCTAGCACTCACGGGGTGGGGGTGGGGGTTATATTCTAGTAACACAACAATGCAATAACAAAAAATGCCTGACATACTAAGGGAAAAGAAGTGAAAAAGTTAGCTTTTTGCTACATGAGAGAGGGGAGGTTTGAGGAGGGGGAAGAGAGCGAGGAAACAAGCAAACAGGTTTGCTAACCAACACAATTTATTTTATTTTACGCTAAAGCTTCAACAAAATGATCGAGCAAATAAAGTAGCTACAAGAGTGCAGCTTCATTAAATTTGTATTCTGCTTTGTTTTTGTTTGAAAGATGAGGACTGATAGCCTCTTAGCACCTTGTGAGTACACCAGACCTTCATGCCATCGACTGCAGTGTACACTGTGCACAGTCCACCTGTCATCGGCTGATTAATTTGCACGAGAAAACACTTGCTCAGGCAGACTGGGCTCCACGATCTCCAGCACTGTTTCTGTTTCTACCCGGAAAATCATGGGTATTGGTACAGACTGTATTTTGAGTGTACATACAGAGTTCTCATTCCTCTGTAAACCTGGTGCCTCCCTGTTTGCACGTCGGCTCCTCCCTGAGACTTATCCACACATCGCAGTGCTCACATGATGTACATTGACATTTTAGTGTTCACAGGACTGACAGTTCAACGGTTTACAAGACTGACATATCAGTAAGTTACAAGACTAACATGTCAGTCAGTTACAAGACTGACATGCCAGAAAGTTAATCTGCAACTGATGACATACCGGCATTTTTATAAGGCCAACATCTTAGATTTTTTTCATTAGTAATTTCTGTGTTTCTACAAAAATAAAATAAAATAAATAAATCCTTAACACTCAAAAAACGCAATGAAGATTTTTTTTTTAATTGAATTTTCGGCGTTTGAGCAAAGATTATTCTGAAGGTATTTTTTAAGGACGAGATTGTCTTTCAACCGAATTTGATTTCATCTGGGTCTTTGGCATAATGTGTATTAAAACGGATTGGGTCCGAGAAAGGAGGAAAGGGAACCTGAAAAAGGACAAAGTCTGCAGATATCCAATTTCAATTAACCTGGAAAAGGCTAATGTGCACAGTTAGTTTTGACCGAAAAAGGATTGATTCTGAAAGCGCTTAAAAGTGAGGCGTCACGAGGGCGCTTACCTTTTTTTTTCATTCGTTTCCTTTCTTTCATGCACTTCTGGCGATGATGATGTCAGAGATGGCCGGCTGGCCGCTTCAATTAATGTGTGTGTGTGTGTGTGTGTGTGTGTGTGTGTGTGTGTGTGTGTGTGCGCGCGTGTGTGTGTGTGTGGGCGCGCGTGCGTGTGTCCGTCCGTGCGTATGTGTGTGTGTTCGCGCGTTCACGCACTACCTTGTCACCGAGACAACAATCAAGCACACAGACCACCATCCATGTACAAAAGAATGTATGATGCCTTATTTGTGTCAAGCTGAATCACTTTCGATTGGCTGGAAAATTTAGTGGCACTCGAAGCAGGAAGCCTTCGTGGAATTTTCTTCGCTAAATATTGATGCAGTTGTTTTGTTTCTTTGACAGGCTTCCACGTCGTGTCTGAACCATCCTAGCTGGTCTAGCAAGTCCCTGGGGCAGTATCTGGCTTGTAGAGTCGCAGATGTTCACCATTACTGTAACTGTACAATTGTGGAAACAGTCGTCGACAAACCTGCAAAATTTGCTTTATCATCGTCGGTTTGAATGTTAAATAGTGGCATCAAACTCTGAAGAGACAAGTGTATACAATGATTTATGCTGAGCCACTATGACTACCGAGTGCCTTCTATGAACAAATACCACCTGTCCAAGACGACATCTGACGAGATAGTCGACATTTGATCCTCACAGCACTGGTGACAAGCCCGTGACCATTGCACCACTGAACAAAACATTTGAGAAGAGAAAACATTTTGTCTTAGAGTTGCCACACTCTTTGACAAACTTGAAAATGGCTGACAGTCTGTCCTGCCTCCTACAGTAGGGAGAAGTCTGGTGGCGCAACCAATACAGTAAAGCTTGGCTGTCCTGGGTTCAACTCTCGTCTCGGACACTCTGTTCTTTCTCGGCATGTGGAATCTGTTTACAGGGCTAGCTGCTTTGCCGTGATATAGCCTTAGTTGCTGGCTGGAGACCAATTCCTCCCTCCTACATTAATGAACAGCAGAGCTTGAAAGGAAGAAGTGAATTTCCATAAAAGGATGACATGATGTCATCTTCACGTGCATGTTGGAAGCGTGGAGCCCAGCTAGAAATGTTCGTGTCCAGTTTTCGCCGGGTAACCGGATTTTCTGGAGACAGCATCGTCATGTCACTGATGCCGCCCTGTGCATTGTGGGTATTGCCTGATTTCCCCTGCAGCTAGCCGTGCCAGCAGTTTCCTGGCGCCTTGTGATCATGATCCTCTGGTCCCCTCTGAAAGGTCAAGCTTCATCGGGCATCTTCTCTGAAGACGAAGAAGGAATTACATGGGCCACTCGTCGTGGCAGTGTTTCTTCGGTCGCGTGAACTTCGTTACATTGGAATTCCTTCTTGACAACCTTAAAGAATATCTCAACGGTTTCGACTGAGCGGATTTGCAAAATATCAAGATCATAAAGTCACTGTAGTCAATGAGAAACACGACATGGGAGATGAGTTCACTATATTCAAGTCTGGGAAGGTTGAAAGAAACAAAATACAATAAATATCCCAATACAGTCATATTTAACAACTTATTTTCTCTCACACACGAAGCACGTGCTCCTGCTCAAGTTATACCAGTTATTTGTGATGACTGTTAAGTAACACCAGTCACTGGATTAAGCTGTATTTACACTGTACTATTATTAATAATACTATTACTATTCTCGTCATTCGTATTATAATTTAGCTGCTGTTATATAATAATGTAACATAATAACTTGTATATTTCTTTCAGTCATATTTTATTCAAGCTCTGTATGAGGAAGTTGGATGCTGCCTTTTACATGTTATGTCCACTTCTCCATGCTCCTCAAGAGGTAAATGAAGAAAGTCGATACCTTATCTAATGCCTCGATGCGGACACCAGGGTCAGAGGGCACTTGTCAGTGCAGATAATATAGGTAACTATAAATCCATTTCAATCAAGAAAATAAAAATCATTGCGATAACTGATTGCTGCTTCTAATCTTCTAATACTTTTTATTTCGAGCAATGCGAGCTCAGACTGCTCAGCCTGTGAAGCTCAAGAGGAAGGGAAGCATCATTGTCTGCTTTCCGCCAGAGGAAAACATTAGGAACTGCGTGATTGTGAGCCTCTGAAGCTTGTCCAGTCACCGGAAAGAGAGATGGACGAATAGAGATGAGGCCAGCCGAAACAATACAAATTCAAACATGAATACAGACATGAATAGAGACACGAATACAGACATGAATACAGACATGAATAGAGACAAGAATAGAGACAAGAATACAGACAAGAATACAGACATCAATAGAGACAAGAATACAGACAAGAATACAGACATCAATAGAGACAAGAATAGAGACAAGAATACAGACATGAATACAGACATCAATAGAGACAAGAATACAGACAAGAATACAGACATCAATAGAGACAAGAATAGAGACAAGAATACAGACATGAATACAGACATCAATAGAGACAAGAATACAGACAAGAATACAGACATCAATAGAGACAAGAATAGAGACAAGAATACAGACATGAATACAGACATCAATAGAGACAAGAATACAGACAAGAATACAGACATCAATAGAGACAAGAATAGAGACAAGAATACAGACATGAATACAGACATCAATAGAGACAAGAATACAGACAAGAATACAGACATCAATAGAGACAAGAATAGAGACAAGAATACAGACATGAATACAGACATCAATAGAGACAAGAATACAGACATGAATACAGACACGAATGTGCGGCGGAAACGGAGAGGAAGCATCGGATGTAGCTGATCAAACAAAACTGAAGGAAGATGTATTTGCTCAATCCACTTATGTTAGATTTGTGAGATAATACTTACATGCATACATGCATTCATGCACACACACACACACACACACACACACACACACACACACACAATACATTCATCCATTCGTTGGCGTGTGAGACTGCAAGTGAAGAACAACCACATTCCCTGCCAAAGAGACCGACCTCGACTTGCTGAGTACAAACGGCACCAACTGCCCACCAACTGCCCACAGTGACATTCTGAAGGGGACCATATCAAAATACTAAACTCCTTTCTTTCTTTAAAAACATTAGCCAACAACCTGTAAGACATTTGTCAAAATCCCCCCCCCCTCTCTCTCTCGTCTGCTTACTCTCCGGCATAAACACAGTCTACACAGTGTAGCTTATACATAATTCACACATGTCAAGTCTACAAGCCGACAAAAAGATGAACAGAACACACTTCTCATGCTTTTGGTGTATCTGAAAGATCAACAGGAAAGCGAGAATGAAAGAAGAAGAAGAAGCATTGCAGTTGCTGCCCTGTGTGCAAGATAAACACTATGGTAGTCCTATGCAATCATAAGTGCGGAGAAACATCATGAGAGAGGTGAGGAGGGCGGAGGAGGGAGCTGTGGCAGAGAGACGAGCTGACAGATCAATGCTAATGTGCCGCCAATGAGGAATACAAACAGTCACGTGGGAGTGTGGAGGCTGGAGCTGAACGACGGAATAAGAAAGAAGGAAGGGAGGGAGAGCTGTGGATGTAAATAGAAGACACAAAGAGAGAGAGAGATGGATAAAAAGTTTTATGTTGAGAGAAATAGAGATGGGATATATATATAGAGAGAGAAAAGAATGGAGAGAAACGGGTTAAAAGAGACGAGTCAGAAGGAGATAGGAATGGAGGGAGAGAGAGAGGGAGAGAGAACAGATACCAGTGCTGGCCTGGAACATATGTTGTAAAAAGTGGTATAAAAATTAAGGTCATTAGAGTTCGTGGCGGTGGTACCAGGTAGGAAGACTTACAAAATTGAAGAACCAAGAAACAAACATGAAGTGAAATGAACAATTTTAGCTTTAGCTAGATTAAGAAAGAAAGAAAGAAAGAAAGAAAGAAAGAAAGAAAGAAAGAAAGAAAGAAAGAAAGAAAGAAAGAAAGAAACAAAGAGAAGAAACTGCAGAATTCAAAGACATTACACACTAACAGAGTGCTACAGTTCAAACCTTCCATTAAGGAACGGGACGTACACACGAAAGGAAAAAGAATTTAGAGAGCTAACTCATACCCAAGCGAGAGAAAGAGTGAGTGAGAGTAAGAACGGGTGAGAGAAAAAAAGAAAGAAGAGGACAAAGAGTGAAGGTAAAGATAACCGCCAAGGAGAAAAATTTAGCAACAAAGTTTTTGTTCTCCCCCACATGAAAAACTGAGTCAGACGAATACCTGTAGGAAATCACAGCCAGGTGAACATCACTTACCTCTGAAACAAACTTTGGCCAGACGGTCGGCCCTGCCCCGGAGGCTTTCCACATACTTCAGGTGTAACGTCAGCGCCATGTTAATCAGCAGCAGTCTTCAGATACCTCCAGTGTAGGGTGAGCAGCTGTACCCTCCTGTCACATCATATTCCCCACAGACCGCCGCTGAGGGCACACGGAGGTGTCTGTGCTACCCGTAGGTGTTCCTTCTGCTTTTATGCCGCCGACAATCGATAAGTTAGCGACGTGTTGTGCACGTTGAAGGCGTTTCCTGATCAGACCGCCCACCCCCTTACATCGGGGTGTCACAACTTCCTTTAACTCAAACACAGATGACACATATAGGTGAGGTAGCTAGCGTGCGAGAGACACGATGTCACGGTCTGTGAACAGCTCCAAAATACCCAGAGTTGGAAGGTCGGGTGGCGGGACCAGCGACCCGAGAGGACGAGAGCAAACAAGGTTTCGTAGGTAAGAAAGGGTCAACTCACACCTCACCTCAGTGAGTTAGTGCAGGCGTTCTGAGTAACCCAGCTCTCGATGTTGGTCCTCTCATCGCTCCCCTCATCGGTCGCTCTCTCATCGTCAGCTGTACGATGCAACACAGTCATCGCAAAGACGAGGGCTAGCTGCTAGTGTTGAGGTCAGTACCTCACGAGAAAGCTGAGGTCAGTAAAATTTTCTGCGCTCGCCCTTTCAAGAAAAATCAACTCGTAAAACATAGCCATGAGTCCATTTCAAACTGAACTTCACACCATGAGGAGTCCACGGTCCGGAGTTGGTTTTCACCGCAACAGAAAACTGAGTGCCGAAAAAAGAGGAATTTAAGTGGAACTTCTTATGTTTACTTTGTGTCTGATTACTTTAACTCCTTCCGGGTTGTGAGGTCAAAATAGAACATGGTATCATCCTCAAAATGAAATATCGCCATCGTTTCCCGATCAGCTGACACTGAACTTCCAAAAAGGGCGACACCGTCAATGAGGTTGTGTCAAGGTACGGGTGGCCTGACACCCTGTCCTAGATCCCGCCCTGTCGCTGCGAACTTATCTTGGTGGCACCCGGAATGTGCTACCTGTTGACGAGTTCAGGGTACTGCACAAGCGATGGTTGCGCCCGACTGCTACGGAGGCAGTGAAGTGGAACGGCGCACAGTTGAACGGCACAGACAGCGGCCACGACACACACCACACGCCGGCGCTGCTCTGTGGCGCAAGGTGCTGCTGGCGGTACGCACAACGTTTGACGCACGAATCGCTGGCGAAGACAACCCTCCCGCAGCCCGCCTCGACTTCACAGAACCACCGAGGGCTGGAGCGACGAGAGTGAGGGAGAGGGAGACGAGGGGAGAGCCCTCCCAGTGCCACGGTACTGGAACACGTCATACATCTGGGGACCGACGTGTGTCACGTGGTACAAACTGCGGTTACACACATCGGCCAGAGAGCTGCCTCTACAAGTCTGCTGACTGACTGCGAGACTGCTGGTCCTGCTGCTACAGCCAGCCGTACTCAGGAAGCTGCATCGCACTGGGTGCTGCACGAGGAAGTCCTAGGAAGCCATGAGATGCCTGAAAGCAAACATGTGAGAAAAGGAGTAGTTCTCGGAGTGTGTGGAGCTCCTGGGTAGGTGAGAAACAACTACATGGGGTCTTCTTCAGCAAGGAGGACAGTCTGTGTCAGACATTGTGGGACTTGTTCGGAGACGCACACATTTTTGTTGTCTCTCTGTGGATCTGTGTGTGTGTGTGTGCCCGTGTCTGCGCGTGCGTGTCCACATCTGAAGTATTCCCGTGGGAATGTTACATAATACCGGTTGATAACAAGATCCGTCTGGGTCTTTTGCAATCCCACGCATGATGCATTTTACGGGTGGATTCAATCGCCACCCACGAGATTGTTGCATTTATTTATTTATTTGTATCGTCAGCGTTTTCTTCTGTACATTCATTCCTGTTTTATTTTACATATAAATGCGCTGACGAAAAAGGGTGTCATGACACTTCATTGACAGTCCACTTAGATGCACGCAAACACCCATGCGCACCCTCGCACACATAGAGAGATAGGAGAGAGAGAGAGAGGGGGAAGGAGGAAGACAGACAAAGGGAGTTAATGCCTCCTCTTTAATCCCGTGTCTTCTTCTAAGCCCCACTCTGGGCACACACCATGTAGTCCACATAACATCCAATACAACAAATAAATAAATAATAAAAAAAGAGCAAACCAGGAGGGCATTTGAATTCCCATTGCGGGAAGTGCTTCCAGCTATGCTGCGATGTTGAAGCTGTAAATACCAAGCCTCGTATGAGGTCTGTGGCACGCGCCATCATTCCATGATAAGCCCATCGATCTCGCGTGTTGTGAATGGAAGCCCTGTATAGGTGAGAGGTTGTGATGGTGTCGTGTGAATGACACAGAAGCTGTTACAACCCACCTGACAAATTAAAAAAAACTTTGGTCCTCAAAAGGCACCAGTGTATAAATACATGAGATACTTCAGAGGATGATGATGATGATGATGATGATGATGATGATGATGATGATGATGATGATGATGATGATGATGATGATGATGATGATGACGGCGACGACACGAAAATGATAAGAGTATATTTATGCAGTGCATTCCCTCACAGAAGCAGAAGTAACATGAAAATATCGACACAGGATTTGCCCAGCTTTCAGACCACAACACATTAGGTATAACAATAAAAAGAAAAGTAAATGATATTATTTAAATGTCTTCGCCTACACGCACGCACATATCAAGACAACACAACAAGGCGAACACACAGTTCATACAGTCTTACACCATGTGTCTGAAGTTGTCCCAAGAACAGAGACCTGTTGTGTATCTTGAGATCTCACAGACTGGGGCAGGATGGAGCACCAAGTACAACTATTGTTTACTCATAGTGTTTGTGTGTTTGTGTGTGATCTTTAACAGTTTATTTGTTTTCCTTTGACATGTGACTAGATCATGGACTGTCGTATGCTCAGGTGTCAACGTCTTCATGTCAGTCCAGTCAGCATATTCACCTCCACCAACATATTCCCTTACTACGCAGCATATTCTCCTCCTCCACTGAAATATTTTCCTCCCACGTCAACACATTCTCCTCCTCTAACATATTCTCCTCTTACGTCAACACATTCTCCTCCTCTAACATATTCTCCTCCTACGTCAACAAACTCTCCTCCTCCACCAACATATTCTCCTCTTACGTCAACACATTCTCCTCCTCTAACATATTCTCCTCCTACGTCAACAAACTCTCCTCCTCCACCAACATATTCTCCTCTTACGTCAACACATTCTCCTCCTCTAACATATTCTCCTCCTACGTCAACAAACTCTCCTCCTCCACCAACATATTCTCCTCTTACGTCAACACATTCTCCTCCTCTAACATATTCTCCTCCTACGTCAACAAACTCTCCTCCTCCACCAACATATTCTCCTCTTACGTCAACACATTCTCCTCCTCTAACATATTCTCCTCCTACGTCAACAAACTCTCCTCCTCCACCAACATATTCTCCTCTTACGTCAACACGCTCTCCTCCTTCACCAACATATTCTCCTTCTATGCCAAAACATTCTCCTCCAGCCTCAACATGTTCTCCTCCTACGTTAACATATTCTTCTCCTACCTCAACACATTATCTTTCTTCGTCAGCACATTCTCTTCCTCCATTAACATATTCTCCTCCTACGTCAGCACATTATCCTCCATTAACATATTCTCCTCCTACGTCAACATATTTTCGTCTTCCGCGAACATATTCACCTCCTTTCCACCCTCACGTGTTTGAAGGGACCTATGCTACTACAGAGACTCTGGTAGGAAACGAACCGAATGCTCTGGATTGTCAGCCGGACGCATTAACCAGTGGATTACATCGCGCATTTGTAGCACGTGCGTGATTAAAATTGCTCGTCTCCCTTTCTTTGATTTGTACCTTTCCTGGCAGTGAGTTTTATCTTCATCACCTGTTTCCTGACCAGCGAAAATGTTTGCTTCCACACAGCTCCTTGACATCTACAATATTGAGTCTCCCTACAGCTGCAGGTGTTATGTTTATATACATCAAAATTGATTTCCCCTACAACATGCAGGTGTTTATATACATTAATATTGATTCTCTAAACAGCCTGCAGGTGTTATGTTTATATACATCAATATTGATTTCCCCTACAGCCTGCAGGTGTTATGTTTATATACATCAATATTGATTCTCCCTACGGCCTACAGGTGTTTATATACATCAATATTGATTCTCTAAACAGCCTGCAGGTGTTATGTTTATATACATCAATATTGATTCTCCCTACAGCCTGCAGGTGTTATGTTTATATACATCAATATTGATTTTCCCTACAGCCTGCAGGTGTTTATATACATCAATATTGATTTCTTCTACAGCCTGCAGGTGTTATGTTTATTATATACATCAAAATTGATTTCCCCTACAACATGCAGGTGTTTATATACATTAATATTGATTCTCCCTACAGCCTGCAGGTGTTATGTTTATATACATCAATATTGATTTTCCCTACAGCCTGCAGGTGTTTATATACATCAATATTGATTTCTTCTACAGCCTGCAGGTGTTATGTTTATTATATACATCAATATTGATTCTCCCTACAGCCTGCAGGTGTTATGTTTATTATATACATCAATATTGATTCTCCCTACAGCCTGCAGGTGTTATGTTTATTATATACATCAATATTGATTTCCCCTACAGCCTGCAGGTGTTATGTTTATATACATCAATATTGGTTTCCCCTACACCCTACAGGTGTTTATATACAGCAATATTGGTTTCCCCTACAGCCTGCAGGTGTTATGTTTATTATATACATCAATATTGCTTCTCCTAACAGCCTGCAGGTGTTATGTTTATATACATCAATATTGATTCACATAACAGCCTGCAGGTGTTGATATACATAAGTTGAGGTATTCACTCAATGTCTTTGTATAAGTCAACTTCACCAGCCTGGTACTAAGACAGGTGAAGGGCATCTGCAGGTTTGTTAAGTGTCCGCTGGATGGCCCAGTGACCATCTGAATGATGGCCATGCAAGCCAAGCTGGGTGCACGTGTCACACGGGAGTTAACATTTCCACTGAGCTGTGTCTCCAGTAACAACATTGTCTGCACAGCACTACACTGGCAGGTTTGTTACTATTCTTTTAGTTTTCATTTTCAAATGCCCAACATTTTAAAGATGACTAGAGTGTATTGAAAGCTATTATTAATGGAATGAGTCGGAGGCACAACATTGTGAGCACATTATTTTAATGACTGGGATGAGCTTAGTTTAAGATAATATTTCCCATAATTTTGTGTGTGTGGAAAAACCCTTCCGTTCCCTGGACAATCGCCTGCAAACATCCCCATCACGGAGAGATCCAAAACCTCTAATGTTAGAGTAAGGGTTCACGTTTACGTGTGGGCTGTTAGGAACCAAAGTTAAATATTTACCTTCGTGGTTACTTTATCTGCACCCTGGGCCTACAGTCCTAGTAAGTCCTCTGTAGCCGTGGACCATACACAAGACAGGGACATCTAGGTGATCTGTCACCTACTTGTTTGTGTGCGAATGTCAATGTTTATATTGGCATGGGATTCCATTTGAAACATTACGAAAATATGTTGAGCTAATCTTGTTCAGTTTGACAAAGTCAAATGATAGACTTTTTTTTAACCACGTGGCAGTAACGGACTTACAGATTTTTCTGTGGAAACCAGACCACAGGAAATTAAGTATTGGTTGACTGCTTGGGTGTTTGCTACTTTAAAACCATTTTCTTATTAGATCGCTGGAAAACATTTTATAAGAAATGTTGTCAACGGATACAACTGATAAATGGGTAGAAAGAATAAGATTGTAGGGAGCGTACAGTTCGTTACCACGTGTTTCCCTCCACTTTGTCGCGCAGTGTGAATGCAGCCTTAGCATCGGCGCTAAGCCACAACAAGCAGGCAAACAATAAAGTGGTTGCTTTTAGGCACGAGTGTTGTTCTCCTCGTCCACTTCTCCAAACGAGGGCAGTATTTGCGATATCAGGGCATCAGAGGTCTCGGTTGTCCTGGGAATTGGGATGTGAATCCTATACCTTCTCAACCTCACCAGCCGTTAGTATGTGGCTGGCCTTAGAATGCGTGCATGTGTACCCGTCTGCTGCTGAGACGACTGTAAGTTTTTACACGTGTGTGTGTGTGTGTTGGTGCGAGTGTACCTGCGGTTGGGAGAATGCCTGCCACCATGTCGCGTGCCTGCACAGTCTGCAGCCCCGGATGTTCGCCGCCATTGTTGCCCGCGATTCAAGCGCCACAAGCCTGGATTACCTCCCCCTCCTACAGAAAGCAGTGATGTGTAAGCCTCCCGCTGACGTGCGCTCAACTTATTTGCTGGCTGCGCTTCCCAAAGACAATAACACCGTATCGACCAGACAAGTCATGAAAGCTCTAGAAACAAGGTCGGATGGATACAGGCTTTTCAAGCTTACTGAATGACACTTTAATTTACTGCCTGTTCGCATCATTGTGTGGAGGACAGCACGTGCATCACCTTTGTTTCCGTTGTCTGTCTGCTGGCTCTGTCATATTCTATAAACTGTTACTAGAGTGAAAGCTTTTCATGATTATGTGTGCCATGAGGTCTATTCACAGATTGTCACAAGCATGGAGGAAATATAAATTGGTGCTAACATCTCCCATATTATTCAATATATATAATCATGTAAATCAGGAGACGATTATGTGATTAACTTGTTAAAACCATTAAAAGTGCTAAAATCTCGGAAACAGTCGACTGACCAATCTTCCTCTTTTTCTCCGATTCCCTCTTCCCTTCACTATAATCTTTTAATCTTTTTTAAGCTATTTGATCTGTAAACGACTTTTGAGGGGGAAGAAACATAAGGTCGTACTGAAATCAGTGTGAGATCTGCTAACCCTCGTCAGCCCTCGTCATGGAGGTCAGCAGCATCATGCATGTAGCTACTCAGTCCGACTCTGTTCTGTACCATGGCATCGGCCATATAACCTAGAAGTTGATGTTAGTTTGCCCAAGTGAGTCGTTACTGACTGCATCGTCATTCAGCCAACATTCCATGTTAGGTGCTGTCCACCAGTACCCAGGCGAGGCGGGATGTAGAGTCTGAGTGGTCACTAAACGATAAGTTAAAGCGAAAGTTTCCCCCGCGGGATCCCAACCTACTTGGGAATGTGTGCTGTGGGATCCTAATCAGTGCGCAGTCTCTCACACGGGTTATCACTGGGCATTGATAGCAGGACATTACTCGCCAAGTGCCGGGATATTACCACCCTGCCTCCAGACATTATAGACACCCGTCGAAATATATAGCCGACAGTGAGCCGAGTTCTAAAGCTGTAAACTCGCTGGTTTCATACCCGTCAGCCCAGCACACTTCCCAACATATCCACTTATCCAGTTCGCGCAGCTGTTCAACTGGTTGCTGACTCCTAGACAGGGCTGGACACGGCACGGCCTCCACAAACAAGGTGGTTGCGAGAAAAGTGCGAGATCTCCTCAGTCCCCGATAACCCGAGGTGTAAGGGACTGCATTGACCATCTGTGAGTGTGTGTGTGTGTGTGTGTGTGTGTGTGTGTGTGTGTGTGTGTGTGTGTGTGTGTGGACAGCTGTCGATCCATGTACCAATTCCCAAAAACCTGGGTTAAACAAATACTTCAACAATTTGCGACAAGCGTCTTCACAGAAGACATTCGCTGCCTACTGTCCAACTCAGATGGCAAACTAGAGGGCTGAGTTGTACTGAAACCGAGTCCGCAAGAGGACAAATAAACTGAAATAGAATAAGAGGATTTACTTTTGTCATTCCCGATTTTCTTTCTCCAGAATTAGAAGACCAGTGTCTGGTGTATTGCAGGTCCGTCACCATAGAGACGCCCTTTGCCTCCTACGACTCGCCATAGTGACCTGACCGTTTTGGGGTCAACAGCGATCACGTGCACTCGTTCCCAGCATCAGCCAACTACACATGAATTCTCTTTTATTGTGTACTGCACAAAACAAATTCCACTAATCGATGTAGCTCGTGTGAGCAAAAGTTAAATAAATTAAAAAGAATTCGATTAATTGCAGCCAGTCTAGGAAAGTGAAGTGAGCAGTCAGCTGATGAGAGAGTCAGAGTGTTATGACAACACGGGTACACACCCGGGACTTGCTTTACAGCTTTTTACATTGCGTCTGCCCAGCTTTCTGAGAGATGCTCTTGAGAAATTTGACAACTACCTGAGAACTACACAATGCAAGCAACAAACTGAGGTTGCATACATGTTGTCACTAGGTGAAGAAATGAAAGTAGGCTGATGATTTTGTTTTCTCCTTTTACAGGTAATCAACTTAGCAGCCCGACCTACTCGGGTAGATCACTGTCTTGACCTCATAGCTTCTATTTACACGAGAGCTGAATGCCTGCAGGGCTCAGTAACTAGAACCCCCCCCCACTCACACCTCCTCTCAGACCTCCCACGATTTTCCTCAGAATGGCTTGAAGCCGCTACTTACCGAAACAAAACATCTTCCCAAGTACCAGTGACTAGCATTGTTCCCTAGCTCTTGTTATTCTTATACGGGTACCAGTACATTTTTTCTTTGTTATCGGGTTTAGTTTTAAATAATAATTCCCAAAATAGGAGTAAATAATTATGCTTAATTTTCAAAATATATATCGTCAAACATCGCCAAACATTCATCAGGATGTCGTGTTTTAAAAGCTAATATTTGTCCAGAAAATGAACCAGGGGATTTTGAAATATAGACCTACAGGTTTGAACTTTATTTAGAAGCTTCGACTAAAGTTTAAAAAAATTAAAAGGTTCAAACAGAGTTCACTCGACAGCCTGATAAGTAAATCTTCTCAAAATAAAATTTAATGGGTAACGATCGCGGACATTGCCGTCTATGTTGTATTATTATTGACTGTCTGTTACTAAGTGGACGCATGTGAATAATCTTTCCAGGTGTTATTGTTAATAATAAATAATTAACTTTTAAATGCGTTTGTCTATGATAAACTTCTGTAATGTTTTTATTTGAAAGATAGTTTCCAGCATTGCAATTTTATTTTATAGTTAGAACTGACTGCTGATAATTACTTGTTTTACCATGAAAAATACAATATAACATTATACAAATTTGGTACATAGTTATCGAGCTAAAATCTATGTTTTCCTCATTTAGCTGCATACAAAATTCACTGTTTCCTTACTCGCACGTCTTCCCGTGTAAGCTCCTCATACGTTTCCCAAACCTTTTTTAGCTGTTTGCAGCATGCATCATCAATGGTGTCCTCACACTGTCAGTTGTGTTTATCTTTGTGCTGGATAAGAATACGACTGATGATGTGTTTGTGACTGTCACACCATGTTACTTGTAGACCACACGGTGTAGAAACTGTCGATGTTGTATATCTGGTGTTTGATCTACCAGCAGTTGTAGTTGGTTTTAACATCTCGTGCTGTTGTATAGTAAGCACTGCTGTAGGAATAACATTTCTTCGGTTTACTGAAACTTTAAGACTTGCTTATTATTGTATGTGACTTGATAACAATGGATTTTAAACTGTTTTGAGCAAATTGTTAAGTATTGTGTGAGGACGAAGTTTGCACGGCACCTTTGAACAAAGACCTGTATATACACATCTTTAAACAATGTGAATCCACTGGCGCTCCTATCCAGTATCTTTAGGAAACGACAATAACAACAAACTCACTCTGAGTGCCTAACAGAACATTCAGCAACATCATGTTCTGGTCTGTTTTTTTTTTTTTTGTTTTTTTTTTTTTACCGAGGGTTGCATCTTTCCTCCTTGAAGTTAGCTCATGCAGACGAAGTTTTTTTCAGAAATGCTTTCATTTTGTGACTTTCTGTTTTCTTGACAAATCTAGGGGATATTAAGAAAAATATATTAATATAATATTTATTTGTCTCTTCGCCGTAAAATACCACTGGAATATGTTTGTGTGATATTCTATGATCCATTTCCAGCGATGTTTGCTGAGCGCTCGTGTTGGCATTTAATATCTAGCATTGTCTTAACCTGTACACCGCCATGCCCATGACTGCCCTACCTCAAGACAATTAATCAAGTCGACATGGAGTGTTATAATCATGTATATCTTTATTATGTGCAAACATAGAGTCACTATTATGGCCTCTGTTTAGTAATTAAAAGCCTTGACCTCCAGAGGTCCTAGTTACTTCGTGCATCATGTTGTTGTTAGTCTACGGAGTTGGGTTCGTTTCCTGAGACTGTGGCTGCAAATCTGCATAAGTAAAAGTAAAACTTCCTCCAGCTGACAGCAAGTAACATTAATGTGAAAACATCTGAGTACAAGCTCCACTCAGCTCCTCGTAATAGTATTAATTGCTGCTGCTGTTAAGGTCTCCTGTGCTGTAGGAGATAGCTGCTTGTTACTAGTACCTCGAGGGTTCGAGCTCTCGCCGGTTTTGCTCCCAGCACCCTTACTTCCTGACTCGGCGCAAACATTTCGCCTCCCCCCCCATCTCTCTCCCTCTCTCACACACAGACACACACACACACGCACGCACGCACGCACGCACGCACGCACATTACAGCTAATTCATGTCAACGGTTGTTTCTCCAGAGCAATAATTATTCACGAATACAATTTAAAATTGAAGTATCACTTAACATCCCAGGACAAGAAAAATGCAAGAGTAAATTTGTAGAGATTTTCCTCTTTTTTTCGTAGAACAGCACGTGAAACATGCTTTAATAAACAGAATAAACTGACAAGGTAAAGGTTGTCAACTAACATTTTTAGGTCGCTTGAGTAGTAAGGTGTGAGAGCCATTGTTTTCAAGGCCAGCTTTATGTGAAGGCGGTCCTCATTTCCTCTCCCTCCCTGCCTTACTTTCCCCAACTCTCTATGGAGTCAGTCCCAACACCTGGACTGACTGGGGGAAACTTGAAGAGTTACACGGGATTGAACTGGCAAGCCTTTTGCTTCAGATAAACCTTACCACTCACCTCTCCGCTTCCCAATCTAACAGGCAGGTGAGGAAGAAGACATGTACAAATCGGGGTGTGTGTGGGTGTGGGTGTGGGTGTTTAGTGATTGAGGGGAAGGGGAGCAGTGGGAGAGGAGAGGAAATAACTTATCCATTAACTGAGGTCCTTTGTAGCGGAACAGGTGCAACCTCGCTGTCAGTTTCTCTAACCGTCATCAATATAAATGCACGACCATTAAATAATAATAGAAAACCCAGCTTTGAATTCTACAATAATGCCACGGATCCTCGCATGGTGTAGTTAACAAATAATAGTGACTGGTATCAAAAGTGCAACAACATTTCCTAGGAATTTGGGAAATACGCTGGATGATGATGATGATGATGATGATGATGATGATGATGATGATGATGATGATGATGATGATGATGACGACGACGACGACATATTTTTTTCCCATTTCGAACAAAAAAGTAATATTTGGTTTGTCGGAATATGTGGTTTATTTTATGACTGGATTCAAAATCAGTTGGTCTTGCCTTACTCGGACCATGGACGTGCATCTCTGAGCCTCCTGGCTGTGCAGAGCTGGAGTCTATTCCACGAAGCGTGTGGACAAACAAGGCATCCTAGCTGGCGCAGTGGATGTGATTACACGAACTGATGTCACCAGCTTTGTACTTGACAAAAAGACACCACTTAAAGACGCCTTTTTTCTCCCATAAGGGGCCCGAGGCTTGTCAACAAGCCACCCTAGACCCTACTTGGGGTGATTGTTACATCCCATTGAGGGTACCGCCTGACACTAGTGAAGAATTTTGTTTACACTTTAGAAACCTGTTGTCACGGCTTAATGTGCCTCCCACAGAAAACAGAAAAAAATGGAAAAATAGGAAGAAGGGGTATTTCCTCTGGCTGTAATGTTTACTCTCGTAAACAACAAAGCCAATCAGAAAAGCATCTACAAGACATATAACAGTGGGGTCTAGAAAGCCCGTAAACTGTGAAAGTGATCAGGCCAGCAATTATTCTTCCATTATGAATCAGTCTGATTACGTGGCAGCCGCTGGTCATAACATAATAACTGCCAGTCCCCGACCACTCTATTATCATAATTAGTCCCCACTGTCGGGGCGCAGTCAAATCTAATAACTGTTGTGGCAGGACAATGTGGTCTCATTGTATGTATTACGAAGTATGTAGTTGCTGCTAATTACTGAGACTAATTACCGCTTGTTAACAAGCACATAGTCCAACTATAAGGTCGAGGCAAGAAACCAACTCTCCTATTTTCATTTTTATGAAGGCAAGAAAAATTTTGGTTTAGTGGGTTGTGGAAAATCAACTCTTAAACGACATCTGATTATGTTCTCCGCGAGTTGGAAAAATAACCCCACAGTGAACGCAGTAGAATTAAAATTATTTTCTTAGTGATTTTTGGTTATCCTCGTGATAATTGATATTTCTTTGGTGGTAGCCACACCTCCAGTCAACAGCAACAATTACAACACATACACATAAGTGCTTGCTCAGGTATTAAATTTTATACAAGCAATTTCCAACTTATATCATTGTGCAACGGTCGCCTGTTTTTTTGTTTTTAAGGTCAGCAATTGACAGGTACTCGTGCGGGTGGTCCACCCGAGTAAGGCTGATCCTACAGCTGACGTGCGGGGCACGAGTGATGTCAATCAGTGATAAGTTTCGCCAACACCAAGCAGCAGGCGTACGTCGAAGCGGTCAAAGGGAAGCAGCAATGAGCATCAAAGTCATGTCTTAGGTCCTACGGGTTGTCGTTACTGTGCGTCTCAGACCGACGGACAAATAAAGTGAGGATGAAGTCGTTGCAAATTTAACGAACTTTTATGTTTCTTCATAGAGGGTGTGAAGGTCAATCATAGCACTCCTGTGAGTGAGTGAGTGAGTGAGTGAGTGAGTGAGTGAGTGAGTGAGTGAGTGAGTGAGTGAGTGAGTGAGTGAGTGAAATAAAACTTTATGATAAGCGTCATAAGCGGCGCCAAGATAAAGAACGAAAATAAGACAGACAGACAGACAGACAGACAGACAGACAGACAGACAGACAGACAGAAGCAACTCGAGGACCTGTAAGTCTTCGCGTTAACAGCGGGACCTCGTCTGAACTCAGTGAAGCAGGGTACTGTTTTGCTCATGTGTCCCTAAGAACTTTAGGGTACCTTGGAGGATGCCGACACTGAGGAGGATAGAGAAAGTTTGAAAGGAAACAGAAGAGAATTGAATTGATCGTTCCATGAAGAACTTGCTTACTGATGCTCAAGATAGGTCTAGGTAACGAGCTTTGTCAGCCGTTGCATCTATTCATGTCTCTCCAAAAAATCAGTACCGGCGGCCCTACATAGCTGGTCACCAGCTGCAACCAGTCATCGGTGAAGGACTGACTGACTGTGAGACTGGCTGAGAGCTGTAGAGAATTGTACAACATTCAGAAAACTCGGTCAATGCGATTCGATGAGATAATAAAAGTCGAAAGCAGGCTGGCACACTCTAAAATTTATTGGTCAAAATTAGAAATTGCATTTTAAGACAAATTAATATTTGGGCGGTTAAATCACTCTTATTCACTCTCTCTCTTCACAACTTCAGAACTTCACTACTACATTCACTTCTCATTAGCAAAACACACACACACACACACACACACACACACACACACACACACACACACATTCACACAAACCTTGTTTTTCTCCCCCCACACCAACACATGCATGCTCTCTTACACAAGGATGCACACACGCATACACCCAGGCACGCATATACATACATAGTAATTTTTTTATTATGCCTTCTCAAACATCATTGCATAAGCGACGCAAAACTAAAATGTCAGTTCACTTTAAAGTCTTGTTTGTGTATAACGGACAATAATCACACACACACACACACACACACACACACACGCACGCACGCACGCACGCACACGCACACACACACAGCTGCAAAAAGCAAGTTTCCACTTCCACCATTAACCAATATAGTCTTCACTTTGCTTGAGGATCCACTTCTCCATAAAAGCCTTGGCATCTTTTTCGGGATCAACATGATGTTTAACGGTCTGCAAGGTTGACAACCTTTTCAGCAGCCCTCGAAACGCAAACATGTCTTGGTCTAGGTTGGAGACCACCATCCCGGGTGTGTTTGACGGGCCCGCGCTTTGCACGGCAAGTACAGACTGGTGGATGCTGGAGTACAACTTCTGTAGAGAGAAACAACGATGTTGACATCAACTCAGCAGACCGTCCTTACCTAAGGAAACTAACTTACATTAAATAAATTGGCCCTAGCGACCTTTGTTCACTGCCCAACAGCCTCATGAGCCGAGTTCATGCGAGTTTCCCTCCGTACAGAGGAGTTGTGCCGATACAAAATGCATTTTTGTTGATACATGCATATTAACAGATTAGGTGGATTTAGTTCCCCGTGGTTGATGTTTTATACTAAGTCAGCAGCTAAGTCAACGGGCTCCTATAGCCTTATAAACAGGTGTCACAACAAAAAACAAATGATGTAAGAGAGATGGAAAGGGAACCGAAGAAACCCAACGATTAACTTGGTGACAAGCGGTTTACTGTTGGACCGATGAGCCACCACAAATGACATCAACTTTCTCCTCGACTGTTCACACTGCTATGAACGATACACGTGCAGGTAAGACTTAACACACTGTACATATATAGCGATCGCTGGAGGAAAGATAATTTTGGAAGCTCACTAAGTCTACTCACCAACGTGCCCTGGGAAAGCTCCTGCTTTTTCTGCAACTGTGTCCTGGAGCACGCCTCACGTGCGCTCTGTGCCGCGCACGTGCATAACACGTAGCGCCGTAAGTTTATTTTGTTTCTGCTGAAGTCATCATGAAGTCTGCAGACGTAGGCATCTGGACAAGTACAAACATTAGTATAATAATATTGTATTATTGTCTGTTGATGTACACACCTCGACAAGTTAAACTATTAGTATAATATTCGTGTATTGTTGATGTAGGCATGTAGACAAACACAACTATTAGTAGAATATCTGTAGACGCCACTCACAAAACAAACTAATAATGTATGAATCCTGTAATATTACTCAAACATAAGGACTCATTTAGACATGCAGATAACTCTTAGAACGAGACACATAAATCTTAACATATGATGTCGTATAAATATAAAGCCTCGATGTGATTGTGTAGACGAGACAAAGAAGCAAAGAAAACAAAAGGACGTGTGGACTTTGTGAGATTACATGTTGTTATGCGACATTGATGTATATCAACTTACCGATAAACTGCATTTCCTTCAACGCTAGTTCTAGAGCCTGTCCCACGTCTTGCAGATGATGGAGGAGGTCGACGGCAGTGTCACGTGACATGGTGTCACTGGCAAAGGCTGACGGCAAAACTGACGCCGGGACGTTGCACTCACGTGTGCAGCTCGTTTTCTTTTCTTTTGTACCCGAGGTAGATTTCTCAGACTTCCCCGATGCTCGATGCTTCGCCTTCTTCTTGGAGAAGAGTTTGAACAGGTGGCAGTCCATCTTTACAAGTCTGTGGAAGTGTCGCACTGCACTCACGGCCGATGGAGAAGTAAGAAGGTTGAGAGAAATATTGACCTCTGTCTGCTGTTTATCACAAGGCTGTCCACCTGATCCTCTCGATAGAACCCGGTTTAGAAAATATTCCTCTGGCACCCTTGTAGCCGCGGTTCCTTTGCGGAGCCAATCAGCGGTTGTCCCTTTTCCCGTTTGTAGCGAGACGACCAATCGGTGTAAAGGTTGCAAGAAGCAAGTTGTTTAAACCAATCCGTGCAGAGGGCGCTAATGACTGGAGTTGTCCTCGAAGGTGACGAGAATGACAAAAAGGAGTTTGCTTACACTGACTTTTAATTGCGGGGTTTAATCGCACCTTGGGAGCGGGGGCAGCGGGAGTCAAGCGATGTGATAACAACGTGCTGATCGTATGACGTCACGGGCAGTCATGACAATGGACCGAGCCTGTGTGATCTGACTTGGACGAGTGGTGGCAGGTGAGAATTCACACCCGCCCCGAAGCTGTTTCATGACGAGAAGTCTGTGAGCTGCTATTGAAAGGAGATTAGCTCCTGCTGTTAATTGTCAAGGTGTCTGACATGTCACGGTGTCAAGCACGACATGACAGTTGATGCTCACCGTTAAGTAGAGAGAGCAACTCACTTAAAGATGGAGCAGTTATCTTCATATAGCACACACACCTGAAGCTATCGAGGCGTTTCAAAAGCCGTCTATGCTTCACGACACTTTTGTCTAAATCTGTCCCCTATAACTATTTTTTTTCTTCGTTTTGTCTTCGATCTTTATAGTCTCTGTACGCCGAGAAGTGGTCTATTGGAGCAGCGGTTAGATGTATTTCTATGTCCGGATCTCGCCTTGGGCACACTGTTTTTTTTCTGCTAACGGCTCGACTTAAAAAAGCTTGTTTGTCCCTCGCCTCCCTCCCCACTATATCTCGATGTTACTCTCCTGCTTGCTACACACCTTCTAACCGCATTGACACACACGTACTAAGCTCTTAGTTTGACTCATGGATTACATCTGGACAATATTATAGAAAATAAAAAGATAACGGAGGAAGAGTTTGCAAACAGGTTACGTGTGATCAGTAGTTAAAGCCCAGTTGTGACGTAGGAGAGGTAATCACACAGGTTAGGGAGCAAATAATCAAGTAGTTACTTCAACGATTTTTAAAACTCAAGAGGCGCGCAACAGTCCCTGTACAAAACCCATACATGGCGCCTTTTTCCCACATGGAGCGACTAACAGACAGTGTATACAGGTGGACAGTGTATAGAGCTGACTAGGACTAACAGACAGTGTATACAGGTGGACAGTGTATAGAGCTGACTAGGACTAACAGACAGTGTATACAGGTGGACAGTGTATAGAGCTGAGTAGGACTAACGGACAGTGTATAGAACTGGCAATGACTAACGGACAGTGTATAGAGTTGGCAATGACTGATGGACAGTGTATAGAGCTGGTAAAGTTTAAGTAGCGAGCGAATGGAGATGGGCGTGGCCCTCACGGAAGCTGCGCCGAAATAAACACCTCATCCCCCCTTTGACCGTGAGATCACGTGACTCCTGTTACTGTTTTAGTTTTGTTAATTGAAATGCAGAACGGGAGGTCAGTTTTGTTAGAGATTTCCAAACCTGCGTTTACCATAAGCCCAATGTGACTACGGGCGCTGTACGTCACTAGCTGAAGGGCTAAATACTTAGCAGTCAGCTAAAAGTGAGAACTGCATTAAAGCAATTAATCAAGTCGATATGGGGCCTTATCTTTATGTACTTCTTTATTTTGTGTTAACTTTAAGTGACTATAATGATCTGTGCTTAATAATTAAAGGTTTACCCGAACTGTCAACGAAAATCGCTAGAAATAGACCATAAAGTATCACAAAAATCCTCCCTGTTGTCCTTGAAGCATGACAAAAGAAGCTCGCTTAGGCTGAATAATAATTGCGGGTTTTAATCGCACTTTGGAAGCGGGGACAGTGGGAGGGAGAGGTCAGGCGACGGGTGAACGATGTGCTGGCCGAGTGACGTCACGGTCAATCATGACAATGGACCGAGCCTGTGTGATCTGACTTTGAGGAGTGGTGACAGGTGAGAATTCACACCCGTCCCGAGGCTTTTTAATTAGGTGAAGACTGTGAGCTGCTATTGAAACCAGATTAGCTCCTGCTGTTACGTGTCAAGGTGTCCGGTAAAGTACAACATGACAGTTGATGCTCACCGTTAAGTCGAGAGAGCAAATCGCTTAAAGATGGAGCTGCTATCTTGAGGAAGCACAAACAACTGAAGCTAGTGAGGTAGTGCAAAAGCCATTTAGACTTCGCAACACATTTGTCGACATCTGTTCCCTGTATCTTTCATGTTTTTCTTCCTTCTGTCTCCGATCTTTATAGTCTCTGTACGTCCGGTGGCGCAGTGGTTAGCTGTATTACGTTGGCAAAAATAGTGAGGATTTCTATTTCCGTATCTCGCCTCGGGCACAAACATTTTTTCTCTGCTTGGAGAACCTGTTTGCGGTTACTGACTAAACGTAAAACACTTGTTTGCCCCTCGCCTCCCTCCCCACTTTATCTCGATGTTAATCTTTTGATTTCTACCTTTTTTCTAACCGCATTGACACGCACGTGCACAGCTTTTACTTTGACTCCTGCATTAAATCTGGACAATATTATAGAAAATAACAAGACAACTGATAAAGTGTTTGCAAACAGGTTACGAGGGATCAGTAATCAAGGACCTGTAATGACGTAGGAGATGTGATAACAGGTGATGGAGCAATGAAACTCTCTCCCTTTCCATATCCTACAACTGAATCCTTCAAATCTGCACTGAAACCTCACCTCTTCCTTGAGCATCACTCCTAACACAGTCCACAATGCTCGTCCTTCTTACCTTCCCCCCTTCCGCTTTTGCTACTTGTCTCCCCATCTTTCTCTGCAGAATCATTATATTCTCTGTTCCTGTTACTTGATGCTTTTGTGTTTTCCATCTTTGTTTTCTGTTTGTCGTCTGTATTGTCGTTAATTCTTCCGTCCCGCGTGTTCTATCCATGTAGTCCATGTCTCTTCCCCGCTTTAAGTGCTGAGTGTGAATATGCGCTATACAAACCTTCATTATTATTATTATTAGATGAGGGAGCAAATAATCAAGTACTTAGTTCAACAATTTTCAAACAGCAAGAGGCGCGCACTAGTCCGTGTGCAAAACATCAACATGGCGTCCTTTTCCCGCGTGGAGTGACAGTGTATAGGACTGGAATTGGACTAAGGGATAAAGTATAGAGCTGCCTTGGACTAAATGAATGAAAAATGTAGAAAAATCGGTGTTGCCGGGTGCTGTTCTGCTCATGTGACCCCGACAGCATTCTCGCTAAGAACTATAGGGTACCTCGGAGATTATCCAAACTGAGGAGCATAGCGAAAGGTAAGAAGGAACAGAATTGTATTTAAATGGAGGACTTGCCTACTGTTGCTCAAGATAGGTCTAAGTAACGAGCTTTGTCAGCAGTCAATACCGGCGGCCCTACATAGCTGGTCACCAGCTGCAACCAGTCATCGGGGAAGGACTGAGTGACCGTGAGACTGGCTGAGAGCTGTAGAGAATTGACCAACTAGACAAAATAATATTGGAGTTGAATTACTCTTATTCACTCTCTCTTCACTCTCTTTTCTCAAGTGCAGCACTTCAACACTACATTTAGTTCTGATTAGCATCACACACACACACACACACACACACACACACACACACACACACACACACACACACACACGCACACACACACACACTCACTCTTTGTCTCTCTCACCACACCCACACGCGCCCACACTCTCTTACATACACAAGCAGACACACACGCAAAAACACAGGCACGCACGGACATACACATTAATTTTTATTATACTTTCTCAAACATCATTTTCTTTAACAATAGCAGCAGCGACGCAAAATAAAACTGAGTTCACTATAAAGTCTTGTTTGTTTTTAACGCATATTAAACCACACAAACACAAGAACTAACACACACGCACGCACGCACACACAGACAAACACACGCCTGCATAAAACAGGCATACACTTCCACCATTAACCAATATAGTCTTCACTTCGCTTGAGAATCCACTTCTCCACAAAAGCCTTGACATCTTTTCCTGGATCCACCCGATGTATAATGGTCTGCAAGGTTGACATCCTGTTCAGCTGCCCTAAAAACGCAGACATGCATTGGTCTGGGTTGAAGACCACCACCCCGGGTGTGTTAGACGGGCCGGCGCTTTGCACGGCAAGTGCAGACTGATGGATGCTGGAGTACAACTTCTGTAGAGAGAAACAACGATGTTGACATCAACTCAGCAGACCGTCCTTACCTAAGGAAACTAACATTAAATTAGGAAACATAAGTGTGGAAGCTCAGTCAGTCTACTCACCAGCATGCCCTGTGTAAGCTCCTGCCATAGCTGCAACTGTCTCATGGAGTACCCCTCACGTGTTCGTTTTGTTGTGCACGTGCATAACACGTAGCGGCGTAAGTTGATTTTGTTGCTCATGAAGTCATTTTGAAGTTTGTGAAGGTAGGCATCTAGACAAGTACAAACATTAGCATAATAATAGTATAATATTGTCTGTTGATGTAGACACCTGGACAAGTCAAACTATTTGTATTATATTAGTGTATTGTTGGCGTAGGCATCTAGACAAACATAACAATGAGTAGAATTTCGCTCTACACCCAAAAGTATTTGTGTAGACGCGACTCACAAAACAGAGACTAATAACGTATCAATATGCTAATGATATAATGATTTATATATATATATAGATAGACATGCAGATTGCTGTTAGAACGAGCCACAGAAAACATTAATTTAACGTCAAATAAATGTTAACCCTTTCATGTGATTGTGTGGAAGAGAAAAATAAGCAAAAAAACAAAACAAAAGAAGTTGAAGACTTTGTGAGATCACGTGTTGCTATGCGACATTAAATTAATGTAGATCAACTCACTGATAATGTCCACTTCCTTGAAGGTCTGTTCTAGAGTCTGTCCCACGTCGTCTAGATGATGGATGAGGTTGTCGACTTCAGTGTCACGTGACATTATGTCGCTTGGAGAGCCTGACGGTAAAAATGACTCCGGGACCCAGGAAATGGAATCTTCAGAAATAGTTCTCTGGAGGTAAGGAGCTGCTACACTACACGTACGGCCGATGGAGAAGTGAGTGGGCTGAGAGAAATAGTCACCTCTGTCTGCTGTTAATCACAAGGCTGTCCGGCTTTTCCCTCACAACAGTATGCAGTTAAAAAAATACTCCCCGGTTGCAAGAAGCAAGTCGTTTGGACCAATCACCAAACACTGAAGCTTGGCCTTGAAGGTGAGCAGCATGACAAAAGATGTTCATTTAGACTAACTTTTATTTTTAATCGCACAGTGGAAGCGGGGACAGTGGGAGGGAGAGGGATACGATGTGCTGGCCGAGTGACGGTTAGTCATGACAATGGACGGAGCCTGTGTGATCTGACTTTGTGGGGTAGTGACAGGTGAGAATTCACACCCGTCCCGAGGTTATTTAATTAGGTGAAGACTGTAAGCTGCCATTGAAACCAGATTAACTCCTGCTGTTACGGGTCAAGGCGTCCGGCAAAGGACGACATGACAGTTGACGCTGACCGTTAAATCGAGAGAGCAAATCGCTTAAAGATGGAGCTGCTATCTTCAGGAAGCACGCACACCTGAAGCTAGTGAGGCGATTCAAAAGCCGTCTATACTTCACATTCCAAATCTGTACCCTATATGCGTCATTTTTTTCTTCCTTCTGTCTCCGATCTTTATAGTCTCTGTAACTCGAGAGGTGGTCTGTTGGCGGTTAGATGTATTACGATGGCGAAAATAGTGAGGATTTCTATTCCCGGATCTCACCTCTGGCACCTGTTTGCAATTACTGGCTCGTCGTAAAACATTTGTTTGCCCCTCGCCTTCCTCCCCCACTTTATCTCGATTTTACTCTCCTGCTTTCCGACTTCTTTGTAACCGCATTGACACGCACGTGCTTATCTTTTAGTTTTACTTCTGCATTAAATATGGACACTATTATAGACGATAACAAGACAATGGATAAAGTTTTTGCAGACAGGTTACATGTGATCAGTAATTAAGGCCTAGTGATGACGTAGGGATGAGGGAGCGAAGGATCAAGTAGTTAGTTCAACGATTTTCAGAGCTCAAGAGGCGCGCACTAGTCCGTGTGCAAAACACCAACATGGCGTCCTTTTCCCACGGGGTGGGACTAACAGTAGATAGAACTGGGAAAGGACTAGATAGTTGATAGAGCTGGCTAGGACTCAAGATAGTTGATAGAGGTGGCTAGGACTAACTGACAGTTTATAGAGCTGGGGAAGGTTAAGAAGCGAGGGAATAGAGATGGGCGCTGTCCTCATGGAAGCTGCATGGCTCCGAAATTAACACCTCAACCTACTTTCGATCATAAGATCACGTAACTTCTGTCACTGTTTAGTTTTGTTAATTTAAATGTAGAACTAGAGGTCAGTTTTGTTAGAGATTTCGAAACCTGCGTTTCCCATAAAAACCAATGTGACTACGTGAGCTCTACGTCACTAGCTTAAGGGCTAAATAGCAGTCAGCTAAAAGTGCGGCTAAACGACAGTTGTATACAATATTTTAGCAGCAATATCTTAACCTTTACATGAGCATGGCGAGAACTGCCTTAACACAATTAATCAAGTCGATATGGATGGTTATCTTTCAGTACTTTTTGTTTATTATGTTACCTTTACGTGACTATAATGATCTCTGTTTAGTAGTTAAAGGCTAACCCAAGCGCTCAGCGAAACTCGCTAGAAATGGACCAGAAAGTATCACAAAGTCCACCATGTTGTCCTTTCTCCTCCACACTCCTATCTCTGCCTTCCTTCATGTTTTCGTATTGCTAACCCGGGTATGTTCGTGTATAGATGTTGTGCATGTTAGTACTCGAATGTGAAGACTGCATCTCAAAGCCTCTTTCTCCACTGCCCCGTACTTTTGTGAACCACCAGGATTATGCCTCCGTGTGGAGAAATGCACTATTCTTCTTCTTCTCCTTATTATTATTATTATTATAATTATATTTCGGCGATAATTTAAGACGAAGAGGCACGATGGATATTTGATTAATATTTTTGTTTTAATCACAAATGGATTTGTCAAGAAAACAGGAAGTGACGAAATGGTGGTATGTCTTAAAACAGTGTCGTCTGTTAGAGTAGAATTCAAATAGGAAACGATGCAATCATCGATAAAAGGCAAATGATGATGATGATTGATGATGATGATGATGATGATTGATGATTGATGATTGATTGATGATTGATTATTGATTGATGGATGATTAATGGATGATTGATGGATGATTGATGGATGATTGATGATTGATGATGATTGACGATGATTGATGATTGACGATGATTGATGATTGATGATGATGATTGATGATGATTGATGATGATTGATGATGATGATTGATGATGATGATTGATGATGGTGATTGATGATGATTGATGATTGATGATGATGATGATGATTGATGATGATGATGATTGATGATTGATGATGATGATTGATGATGATGATTGATGATGATGATTGATGATTGATGATGATGATTGATGATGGTGATCGATTGATGATGATTGATGATGATGATTGATGATTGATGATGATGATGATTGATGATGATGATTGATGATGATGATTGATGATTGATGATGATGATGATGCCAAACAATTTTTTTTGCGCGTAACCACACTCTTAAGAAGTATGCTCTTAGCGCTTAAAAGCAAGAACAAGACATGGGCAACAAGCGAGGGACAGAAGAAGAAACAAACAAAGTATTAACGACGGAAGGATAAACAACAGAAGCGGTGATAAATAAAGACAACTACAAAAAACGTAAAGAGGATGCCAGTAACATGTCTGAGAAAACAGACCAGGACACAATGAATGTTCTCTTAGGTACTCAGATGGAGAACTCATTGTCATTCCTAAAGATACTGACTACAATCGCCAGTGGATTCACTTTGTCTGAAGGTGTGTATATATGTGTATATTTGTGTATATATGTGTATATACAGGTCACTGCTTTGTTCAAACGTGTCGTTTTAACTTCGTCTCCACACCGGACACGAATTTGCTCAAAACATTTCAAAATCGATTTTAACTGAGTGACTAACACAATACACTCAAGCCTTAGAGTTTTAGTTAAACGAAGAGATCTTCCTACAGCAGTGCTTACTATACAACAACACGAGATGTTAAAACCAACTATGACTGCTGGTAGATCAAACACCAGATATACAACATCGACAGTTTCTACACCGTCTGGTCTACAAATAACATCGTGTGACAGTCACAAACACAGCATCAACAAAACTTATATGGATGGAAAAATTAACTTACATATGCCCACTTAGTAACAGAAAATCAGTGATAATACAACATAGACTGCAGTCACCCATTAAGGTTTGATGTGGAGAAGACTTTCTTACAAAGCTGTGGAGTGAGTTCGGTTTGGACCGTTTAATTATGTAGCTTCAGTCGAAGCTTCTAAATGAGGTTGAAATCTGTAGGGATGTCATACAAAATCAAGTGTTTTCTTGGCAAAAAATTGCTACCTGAACACGACAACCTGAGCGATGTTTCTTCATTGGACTCGGAGACATGTTTACATTTGCTGAACTGAGCCACACTCGTTGTTACAAATATTAGTTGCGGCAAAAGAGTTCTCCACAGTACGAGACTCATTTCTTCTGCTTTTCTAGTGGCAGGTGCGAATGGCGATGTTTTGTGACTTATATCTTAAACATTCAGCACAACTATGTACTCATATTTTGGGGACTATATTGAAATTAATTTTATCCGATCGTCAAGGACATATTACTCGTCTTCGCATCTAAAAAACTTTCCAAATCTTTTTGTTTGTTAGCCTTGTGATTTTTGGTATTTCGTTGGTAGAAGCACGTTAGCAAAGAACACGCACACACTCACACACACACACACACACACACACACACACACACACACACACACACACACACACACACTAACAATGTTTTGTAACCAATATCCTGTGTATTTCATTGGGCAACAGTCGTAACTGTTTTTTAAGGTCAGCAATTTGACGAGCAGCTACTTGTGCGGGTGATCCACCCGAGTAAGGTTGATCCTAGACATGATGTGCGCGGGAAAATACCACCCTAGCTCCCCCGAGTGATGTCAATCAGTGATAACAAGTTTCGCCAACACCAAGCAGCAGGCGTACGTCGATGCGGTCAAAGGGAAGCAACAACGAGGATCAAAGTCATGTCTTAGGACCTACGGGTTGTCGTTACTGTGCGTCTCGGACAGACGGACAAACAAAATGAGGATGAAGTCGTTGCAAATATAACGAAGTTTTCTTCTTAGAAGGTGTGAAAGTAAAACAGTCTTAGAGGTCATGCGCTAAAGTAAGTGTATGTGTTAGAGGGAAAGAGACAGAGTGAGCACAAGAATTTATGTTTGAATGGGCGTTGAAAAGAAAGAAAGAATGAAAAAAGGAGAAAAATCGGTGTTGCTCATTCTGCATTCTCGCTAAGAACTTTAGGGTACCTTGGAGATTATCAAAACTGAGGAGGATGGCGAAAGTTAAGAAAGGAACAGAATTGATCGTCTATTCATGTTTCTCAAAAAATCAGTAGTGGCGGTCCTACATAGCTACAGGCCCGTCTGCATGTAGCCCGGAAAAGGGCTTTATTCAAGAATAGCGCCTGTTAGGGTGAATAGCAGTGAAAAATCCGTATGCATGGGAGGCTGGAAAGGCTTTCGGCCTGGCGGACCGCGCATAAAGTTATTCGACCTCTCGGGGCTGGATAACTCGCTATTCAAGCACAAAAATGGCGGCCCACGTGGTTTTACAGTGTCAAGAACGCCGATTCATGAGAAGAAATCGGGTGTTTCGTGACAGATCGCAAATTTCGTTTTCGACGAGAAAACATTTTGGCACTGACCGATGAAGTGACATGCGAGATCGCTGTCACCAATCGAAAAGGTGCTTTAACACCATAATTGTTACAAGTCCTTGTAACTCTGCGATATTTTGCTACATCAAGTTTTCAGGATGTGTGTGGCGAATTAATTGGAGTAAGCCAGTCAACCGTCAGCCGCACTGTCGCGAGAGTCACCGACGATTTGTTTCGGCGAGCACGCATTTCATTGCCGAAACAAGCTCGTGCAGACTTGACGAAAAGACAGGTACATGGCACCTACGGAATGCCATACGACATACGTGATACAAACTTTGATTAAAAATGCCTGTCTGTCTATGCTAGGAACAGTTTAAACACTTGCCAGTGGCGACAAGCAGGAGAATTTTTATTCTTTTTTGCAGTTGTGAGAAAGAAGGAATATGTAAAGGTGTAACAAGTTATGTGTATTCATTTTTCGTCTGATCAAAGCACCCTGTTCAGTGAATGTACCAGTTTTCAACACATAGGGGCCTACTATATAGTAGCACTGCAAATGCTGAGTTGTTTTGTCTCAAATAATTATACGTGGCCTTTCCGATAATATAGGGTACTCTGACCCCCTAAAGTGAAACAGCTTTGATATAAGGGGGCAACGCGACGGCCATAACAAAAATGGCTTACCTGTAGGCGGAGCTATGCAAAATAATGACGTCACTATCACGTCCTTCAACTTCTGCTGTCTCCTCGCTAAACTCCCCTGATAACGTCTGCTCCATCTTCTTAAATCCTTACTCCAATTTTTCCGAGAAGTAATATCCAAAAATGAACAAAATTTGTCCTCCCCCGAAAATTTCGTAAATCTATCACATCACTCAACTTCTGCTGTCTCCTCGCTGCACCCTCCTGAACTGCACCACAAATTTTCCCCAAATTTCTATCCACACTCGTCATCTTGTCATCTCCTCTTGACCTTCTCTCGTCTGCTAGCATGAAATAAAATCAACAAACTTTCCCGCACCAAATATCACATGATTAAAACCATCCCCAAACCAGCCAATCATTTAACACAACGCCATGTCAATCCCCATAACGTCACTCGACCAGTCCTCAACATAAGTCGTCTGCTCAATTCACTATAATATAACCTAACCCTAACCCAAACCCTTACCCCTAATCCAAACCCATAAACCTAACATTAACCCATACCCTACCCCTAACCCAAACCCTAAACCTAATCCCACTTCATAAATCACACACAACACCAACCAACGTCCAACCTCACACCCCTTTCAAACATCGATCCTACCCACTCTCCCCTCTCACAAAATAGCATAGCCCACCCTATGACGCAGCTTGTCCCCCCCCCCTATATCAAAGTTCTGACTAATAATAAGCATACATCAAAATATTACACGAATCTAGAATGCATATCGTTAACAGACGTGTACAGCTTTGTCTCCAACTTTCAACCAACCGTCTATCATAAACTACTTTTCTTCCGAAAGTCAAGTCCTTTGCAAATGTTCACAGCAAACAGTTATTCCGCCGGTATTCCGATTGGGTAACAAAAATCCCAGGTGGTATTCTTATTTGAAGAAAAAAATAGCCAAAGCACACTTACTGTCACGTCAGGTAATAATCCACAAGCGCTCACCGGTGAAAACAATATACTCCGCACACAGGTCGTTGAAACAATAAATTATATTCCGCTCACAGGTCGTTGAAACCATGAATATATTCCGCTCACAGGTCGTTGAAACCATGAATATATTCTGCACACAGGTCGTTGAAACAATATACTCCACACACCGGTGAAAACAATATACTCCGCACACATGTCGTTGAAACAATATACTCCACACACAGGTTATGAAACAATATACTCTCCTTCACTCCAGGTCGATGATCTCGTAATTTAGCGTTCTCCATGCCACAACTAATTCTTCAGAATTCGTCCTGACTTTGAGGTAGCCAGTCCACTGCCTTTTCCAGGATTATCACACTAGCATCTGGGTAGTCTCCTAATAATTCCTCGCACTCAGTGAATCGCCATCTAAGTTCGCCGTGGAGCTCTGTCCTACGGAAAACACAGCTTTGGTGTCGAACCTCTTTCTCACAGCCTGCGCAATGAGCATTCTTCTCTGCGCAATGAGCATTCTTCTCTGCGCAATGAGCATTCTTCTGAATGGATACCTGCGCATTACAAATGGACATCATCATCAACCTCGTAGTCTCCCTGCCAACTGCAGCAAAGACTCTTCTCTTGGCTTCAATAGACGACTGTAGTGTAACTCGCAAACTTCCCTGTTTCTGGCGAGTCTTGGCACGTAGTAACCTCTCTCTAGTAATTCTCCTCCCTACAGGTTCGTCTCCCTAGTGGAAGGAATTACTCTTCTTCCCTTTACAAAGTTCACACACGTCTTCCTCCCACACAGGCTTATTGGGGAATAATCAGAATCCGCTCACCTTGCTTATAGTGACTAGTTTACACTCCTTCCTTGATAAACTCCACTCACGATCATGCTGTCGCCATCAAGGGAGACTAGCCCTGCTTCTAACTACATGTAAGGGAAGTAATACCCCATTCCTAACAAAGGGTCTGGTTCCCAATATTCTTGGCGTCCGCTTAATGGCTTAATATCCTGATACAAAGACATTCACTATCATAACTGTCTCACTGTTCACTAGTGTGACTGTATCACTGTTCACTAGTACGACTATCACTGTTCACTAGTACGACTGTATCACTAGTACGACTTATCACTGTTCACTAGTGTGACTATCACTAGTCACTAGTGACTGTATCACTGTTCACTAGTGCGACTGTATCACTAGTCACTAGTACGACTGTATCACGGTTCACTAGTGTGACTGTATCACTGTTCACTAGTGCGACTGTATCATTAGTGCGACAGTATCACTAGTCACTAGTGTGACTGTATCACTGTTCACTAGTGCGACTGTATCATTAGTGCGACAGTATCACTAGTCACTAGTGTGACTGTATCACTGTTCACTAATGCGACTGTATCATTAGTGCGACTGTATCACTAGTCACTAGTACGACTGTATCACTGTTCACTAGTGTGACTATCACTGTTCACTAGTGCGACTGTATCACTAGTCACTAGTACGACTGTATCACTGTTCACTAGTGTGACTGTATCATTAGTCACTAGTGTGACTGTATCACTGTTCACTAGTGCGACTGTATCACTAGTGTGACTGTATCACTAGTCACTAGTACGACTGTCTCACTGTTCACTAGTGTGACTGTATCACTAGTCACTAGTGTGACTGTATCACTAATCACTAGTACGACTGTATCACTGTTCACTAGTACGACCCTCACTGTCACAGAAGATGTGCTTATATACTACATGCACAGATAAGTAGAAGGTTCCAGAAGGAGCTTTATATAGCTCGAACGTTCTACAACAGTCTATGTAGCAATGACGTAATGACTTCTAATCTTGTTTCCATAGCAAAGTCTTCACACCGACAGCTGACGTCGCTCGCGCATTGTTGCTATGAGTGACATCATTTATTAATTTCGTGGCTAATGCGCTGAGCTGGTAATACTATAATATTACGTCATCAATAAACATCTACAACAAAAAAATTATCCTTTCTGGAAATAAAACTAAGATCATGCAAAAAATAATGATTGTAAGTACAAAACTTTTCAAGTTTAAATAGCAGATAAACATTGTGACTGAAGAAGATTTCTTGTGGAAACAGGTAGGTGTTGTGCTTACCACAGAGCAAAATCTTGTTCATATTCGACATCAGGAAAGTGAATTGTACAAAACCTCAAATGTGCGTCAAAATCGTTGACATCGCTACACAGTAGCAGGTATGAGAGTGACGTCCCTTCGCCTCACTGGCTTGAGGGGATGGCTCTCTGTCGTTTTTGTCGTTTTTTTTGTATCGTCCGTCGTATTTTGAGTTTCGGCAACCCGTATTATGATGAAGTCGCCATCCTTGCTCCTCTACAAGACTGCTGCATGTTGAGGACGTCCACTTGGAACAGCCTGCAGCTGTTGCGGGATGGTGTTCTCAGCAGGGCCATGAAAGAGGTGTTGCGATCCGACCCCATCCGCCCGGTCTTGATAGACAGCCTTTTCCCGGCACTGGACGGACGGCTGAAGAGGGTATTTCAGAAACTGGACATATGCGTGCAGACAACTGGCTTGGACAATGTGCTAGTCGATGATGGCCTTTGATACTGTCTTGTTGGATTTGGACTTCATGACTTACGCGGTGGTGTGGGATTCATGTTTTCATCAGTGAACTTGAGCGTGTGCTGGCGTTCCAGTGAAACTTGTGCCTTCTGTTGGATGTTGCATTTTCTGTGGAGTGTATGACATGTTTGATATTTGTTCTATGGAGTGTATTCCGGTTTGTATGACATGTTGGATATTTGTGCTGAGGACTGTGTTCTTGCTGTGTGGAAGCTGCCCTGTGACGTGGAGGAGACGGGCCGCTACACACCCACATTTTGTCGTCATTTTTTTTTTTTGACGTCAGCGCCTTGAGCTGTCCACAGGCCAGGATTTGGCGCTATACAAGCCAACATTATTATTATTATTATTATTATTATTATTATTGTCTGGGTACACGGTTTATGTCCATCAACGAGAGCCGGAGCCAGAATTTACTAGTTTGATACAGCAGGTAACCAATAGCCTACGAGTTCTCCACACACTATACCTGACGGTGCGCAGACTGCGACATTTACAAACTTTTTGCAATCGAAGAGGTGCACTTTTTCAACTGGGCTATCGAGCTGTAACCACCACCACCCCCATTTCAGCTGCATACAAAAGCACAGGTTGAACAATGGAGTCAAATAATTTTTAAAAGGTTTGTCTTGTCATTTTATTAATCGTTTTGAATGCTTTTGCTATTTCCGCCGTAGCTCCCTTCCTTTTGATTGCTGTATCGCCCCCTGATAAGAGCTGATTGTTATAGTGAAGGTGAATCTACCAGATCCGGATAAAGCTCAACACCATGTGTGCCATTAGTAAATATTTTCTCAGCTATTTCCTTCATAATAAGTCAAAATAATGTTGGACTGGCTATGCATCCATGTCGGAGGCCTGAAGGACACAGAAAAAAAATCAGTGAGTTCGTATTCGTCAGTATAAATGCTTTTAGGGAATCATACATTGACATTATTACGTTAGAATTAAGTAGGGCTCTCGGCAGTATTGCGTGTTGGACCGAGTCGAATCCCTTTTCAAGTCCACAAACAGGCATACAGTATAGCCGGTTTACTGAGATATTTCTGAATGACACCATGCAATGACAATATATGAGAGAGGGAGGGAGTGTAAGAGATGAAGAGAAAAAAGAGTGAGCGCGACAGACAGACAGAACGAAACTAAGCACCAAAAAAAAAAAAAAAAAATCTCGTCCCGCTGGCAGCGAGTAAAGTACGGACTGATCAAATACCGAACACGACGGTCGATGTCCTGTAAGACTTTCCGCTGACAACGGAACCTCGTCTGAACTCAGTGTAGCTGGGTGCTGTTCTGCTCTTGTGACCCGCACGGCATTCTCGTTAAGAATTTCGGAGATAATCCAAACTGAGGAGGAAGGTGAAAGTTAAAAAGGGAATAGAAGGGAATTAAATTGGTCGTTCCATGGAGGACTTGCTTACTGTTTCTCAAGATAGGTCTAAATAACGAGCTTTGTCAGTCGTTGTGTCTATCCATGTCTCTCCTATAATCAGTACCAACGGCCCTACATAGCTGGTCACCAGCTGCAACCAGTCATCGGTGAAGGACTGACTGACCGTGAGACTAGCTGAGAGCTGTAGAGAAGTGACCAACAATCGGAAAACTCGATCAATATAACTCGCTGAGAAAAAAAGTTGAAAGCAGGCTGGTACACTTTAAAATTTATTTGTGAACAATGAGACAAAATAATATCGAGATTCGGGGTGTTTGAATCACTGTTCACTCACGTCGCTCTCTTTTCGATTCGAGCCGTTTATTACTACATTTAGTCCTCATTTGCTGGATACATAACATCTGTCTGGAAATCCCTCTCATTCACACACACACCCATACTCTTTCTTACACTTACAATCATACACACACGCAAGCACGCACACTTATCTTTTATCATGCTGTCTAAAACATTGTCTATAAAAATTATGGAAACGACGCGAAGCTAAAATCTCAGTTCATCTTATCATGCATACAATGCACATTAAAAACAAACGCCCGCGCGCACGCACGCACGCACGCACGCACACACACACAGCTGCATAAAACAAGCTACCACTTCCCCTATTAACCGCTATAATGTTCAGTTTGCTTGAGGATCCACTTTTCCACAAAAGCTTTGGCATCTTTGCCTGGATCTAGCCGATGTATAACGGCCTGCAAGGTTCTCATCCTGTTAAGCAACCCTAAAAACACAGAGATTTCTTGGTCTGGGTTGGAGACCACCACCCCGGGTGTGTTACACTGGCCGCCGCTTTCCACGGCAAGTGCAGACTGACGGATGCTGGAGTACAACTTCTGTAGAGAGAAACAACGATGTTGACATCAACTCAGCAGACCGTCCTTACCTAAGGAAACTAACGACTGTCATCTAAGTGGACTGCTCATTTAGACAAGACACCCTGATTACCTTTTTTGCTGAGTATAATTATTCAAGTTGCGATTAGCTAGCCATGGCTTTTACGAGGTGATGTCGAAATGAGTAGTACTCATCCCTAACATCACTACATACTTGACACATCCACCTGATTAACAGAGAGTGCACTTGTCCTTGTACCCAATTTTTGAAGAAAAACTTTACCGCCATTGATTTCATTTTATGAATTTAACGCTGGGTTCACCTCACCATAAATTAAATATGGATATCTTAGTTGATCGAGATGTATCACATAAATTATGTACAGGTTTGTCACTGAAAAATGCACTGTTTGATAAAGTGCTGATTTATAGCCTTATCTTATAGACTAGCTGTATATGTTAACCGATTCCTAAAACTATAGAATAGTGTATATTGTAGACATTACTGTGTGCAAACATCGTTTTGTTCATTCTTTTATTGGTTAATTTATCAGATGCTGCTTTCTGACCATAAACATGCCAATCCAAGGTTTTGGAATCAAACAAGTCCTAAAGTCAGCGACGACCGTGTTTCACCGTGTCTATAACAGGACGGGGAGGGGGGAGTGGAGGCAGGCCCCAACCTCCGTTCACCACCACGTCAGCCACGGAGAGGTCAGTCGACAGAAGTGACGGCCAGAGGTTATTGTATTCATGCACCCAAGCGACCCCTACCTCTCTAGTCGAGTTCACTGACACTCAGCTTAGGGAACCAAGTTTATGCCTGTTTCCCGTTCGTACAGAGGAGTTGTGCCGTTATAAAATAAATGTTTGCTGTAAGATGCAGACATACATACAAATTAACGTATCGTGGATTTATTTCCCCGTGGTTGATGTTTTATGCTGAGTCAGCAGCTAACTCTAAAAGCTCGTATAGCCCTATAAAGAGGTGTCACAATCAAAAGAAATGATGTAAGGGAGGTGAAAAGGGAGCCGAAAAAAACCCCAACGATTGACTTGGTGACAAGCGGTTTACCGTTGGACCAAACAGCGATCTCATCAACTTTCTCCTCGAATCTTCACACTGCTATGAACGATACACGTACAGATAAGACTAAAAAGGTTGTACAACCATAGAGATCCTTGAAGGAAACATTTTGTTAAACCTCAGTTATTCTACTAACCAACATCCCCTCATAAAGCTCCCGCCATTTCTGCAGCTGTGTCCTGCACCACGCCTCACGTGCGATCTTCGCTGTGCACATGCTTGACATGTAGCGACGACAGTTCACACTGTGGCTCTCGAAGTCATCACGAAGTCTGTAAACGTAGGCATCTGGACAAGCACAGACATTGGTGTAATAATGTAATAATATTGCCTGTTGATGTTGACATCTGGACAAGTTAAACAATTAGTATAATATGAGTGTATTGTTGACGTAGGCGTCTAGACATATTGTACGCACGGATGTGTTTGTGTAGACGCGAGACACAAAACAATATCGTATGAATCTGCTAATATAAGTCAAACATAATGACTCAGACATATATATAGGCCTATATATATAGGTAGCCCCAGAAAACATAGCAGGTTAGGTATAAATATAAAGCCTTGCATGTGATTGTGTAGACGAGACAAAGAAACAAACAAAACAAAAGGACGTGTGGACTTTGTGAGATCACGTGTTGCTATGCGACATTGATGTTGATCAACTCACCGATAGAGTCCACTTCCTTGAAGGTCAGTTCTAGAGCCTGTCCCACGTCGTCTAGATGATGGATGAGGTTGTCGACGGCAGTGTCACGTGACATGGTGTCGCTTGCAGAGTCTGATGGCAAAACTGACGCCGGGTCGTTGCACTCACGTGTGCAGCTCGTTTTCTTTTCTTTTGTACCCGAGGTAGATTTCTCAGACTGCACAGATGCTCGATGCTTCGCCCTCTTCGAGAGAAGTTTGAACAGGGTGCACTCCATCTTTACAAGTCTGTGGAAGTGTCGGCGCGATCTAATTACTGATGACTGTCTATGTCGCACGATTGCAGTTTTCTTGTGTGCGTTATGTACAAGATGCGGTCAGTACTTTCTTGGTGATCACAAGTGAAGTTGTTATCTACACAAGGTAGATGTTCCACTGTAGAAGTCACACAAATAAACGATTCAACACACAGTTGCCTGCAGGAACACCGCTAGAAATGTCACACAGTTGTTTGACAGACTTGAAGTTGCACAGGTGGAGTTTTCAAGACATATGGTGTTTACTGTGACAAGTCAATCACAATCTTACGGCTGCACCTCAAATGTAACAGGTGTAGATGTCGGTAGCCTGTGCGCAGTATTGTAGAAGCAAACTGGAGATGTTTGATAACCTGTGCGGTGCACTGGCGAATCGGAGAATTCAGGTGCTACAGTGACGTAGAATATAATGCACGACAGTAGTGTCGGTGGTTGGATGGCAGTTACTCACGACGGTCTTGTTGAGGTGGTGAACCATACTTTCACAAACAGCAATTCTTGTCAAAAACTCCCAACAAAAGCAAACTTCAGAAAAAGTTCTCTGCGGGTAAGGAGCTCTCACAGTACACTCACGGCCGGTGGAGAAGTAAGAAGGTTGAGAGAAATATTGCCCTCTGTCAGCTGTTTATTACAAGGCTGTTCAGCGTGACCCTCACGATAGAAGCCGGTTTATAAAATACTAACTTACTACCCTTGTAGCCGCGGTTTCATTGCGGAGCCAATCAGCGTTTGTCTCTTTTCCCGTATGTAGCGAGACTGAACTGTCGGCCAATCGGTGCAAGGGTTGCAAAAAGAAGCGAATTGTTTGGACCAATCCGTGCAAAGTGCGCTAAGGACTGGAGCTTGGCCTTGAAGGTGACGAAGATGACAAAAGAGTTCGCTGATACTGACCTTTAATTGTGGGTTTCAATCGCACCTGGGGGCAGGGGACAGTGGGAGGGAGAGATCTAGCGACGGGATAAGGATGTGCGTTGGCCAGTGACGTAACTGTCAGTCAGTTATGATCTCATTCCGAGGTGGGAATTAACACCTGTCGCCAAGCATTTTAATTAGGCGAAGACTTTGAGCTACCTTGCCACCCAATTACCTCTCGTTTTTATAGGTCAAGGTCTGCGGTAAAGGACGACTTGACATTTCGTGCACCGGCAAGTCGATCGAGAGGGCAAGGACGGAGTTTCACCCACGTGAAGCTAGTGAGGCATCTGTACTACGTGTTAGGACATCAATACTAAACTACGCAACATCTTTACTACGTGACACGTTTTGTTCAAATCTCTTGTTTGCTGTTGTTGTTGTTTTCTTCATTCTGTCTGTATCAGGAGAGAGGTGGTTCGGTGGTGCAGGGGTCGGCTGTCTTCTGTTGGCGAGAATATTCTGATCACGTGTCGGCCACACTGTCTTTCTCTGCTTCTGGCACCTATTTGGGGCGGCTGGCTGGACGTAACAGTAGATTTCCTCTCGCCCCACATCCCTCGACGTGACCCTCCTGCTTTCTATCGCCGTACCCTCCTCCTCTTCTTTTTCCTTTTCCCTTCTCTATCACCCCGCCCCCCCCCCACTTTTACGCTCCATGTGCTGTATGGCGAGAACTCCCCCAAGCTTGTAGGTTAGATACCCGTATGGCGTAGCAGTCTTTTCACAGGCGAATTAGCTCTTGACAATACCTGACATATAGAGGGATTTGGAAGTGAAGGAAGCGAACGATACAAAGACAACGCCCCTACAAACAAGGATGACCTCGAGAACGGCGGTGTCTGGCACTTCACTCTCCGACTGCCAAATGGTTACGGCCGCAGTTCTCAACCTGTGGGGCGCCCCCAGGGGGGGGGGCGACATGCTGACAAAGGGGGCGCGAAGGTGGTCATTTTCTCATATCTCATACAGGTATTAGTGGCTAAGGGGGGCACACGGATTTACATTTTTTTCGTCTGGTGGGGGGTGGGGGGTCACAAATAAAAGGTTGAGAGACGCTGGGTTACGGGAATAAACTCCACCCCCTCCCCCAGCCACCTTCCTCAGTCCCTACACTCCTGTCTGCCACCGCCACGCCACCTGCACGGCCTACACGTGCTTGACTCGGTTCACTGCGCGCCTGGTCTGGCTCCAGTCACTGACCTTGTGCGGGACCTTCAACTTTTCATCCGCGTTGTCCACACGTGCTTACACTCCTGCATTACAGCTGGTCAGTATTATGTAGATAACAGATGTGGTTAGTGATAGCCCAGGAATTACGTGGGATCCGAGAAAACACAGATCGGGGAGCGAATAATCTACTACTTAGGGCAGCGATCGAACGATGCTCTCTTACCCACATCTCCCGAAGACCCCATAGTGCGAAATCACCGAGAGGTGGAAGCACTTTCCCTTACAAAATCAACAACAGCAACGATGCTCAAACCTTTAACCCCGTCCATTCTCCGCACGCCGTTCAGTCAATACAAACTGTAATTTACGCGCACTATTTGTCTTCAGAACAGACAATTCGTGGTATCAAGCTATTAATTTCACTTTGAAAAAAAATTCACACTTCATTCTCTTTCACCCTCATCCACCCTGACACCTGTTCAATGGGTTGGCAGTTGAGAGGGCTTTTTGCTCACTCCAGCTGGTCTTCCTCCTACACTACAGTATAGTGCGCGCGTGTTAAAATATTGTGATATATTTTTATTACAGAAATGTATCAAAGAGAAAAAGTTGGCCAGAAAACATTGCAAAGAGCAGAGTCAACCATCTACACCTACACGGGTGGATAACAGTAAAACATTTGCCCCAGGGACGGAGTAAATCGCTAGCACATTGTACACCTATTGCCAGTAATATGCTTTTGTAAAAGGACAGGAAAAAGAAAGGAGGATATCAGGTCTGAGCGGCGAAATGCCCGTTTAATTTCGTTAATTTTGTAAACACGTTTACGAAAGAAAAAAAAAAAGAAGATACGATCGGTCAAATGCAATTGAGCATACATTCAAACCATTGACAGAGAAAGGGCACAAAGGTTGTCGTTACGCATGATTTCACCTCGCTGTGGCAAGGCTGGGTGTTACCGGCGTAACCGACTTCTAGAGGCAAAACCTTGACCTAATTACGTAGCACACCTGTTTCCCTGTAAAAGATCGTGAATCGTACACCCACTCACCCAAGTGAGGAAAGTTACGAACATAACATCCATGACACTTATAGTCCCAGTTTGCCACGAAAAAAAAAAGAAGTGGGCAAGTAGCATATATCATATATATATATATAGATAAAAAAATTTACAAGGAAATCAAGTATGCACCTACCACATCACACACACACACACACCACTGAAAGGTCATCTAAGATTGAGCAGCTAGACTACAGATGGCACAAATGATTTCAGGTGTCTGTTACTCTTACATATAGGCCTGGCATAGCGTTTACCTGAGCTTAATAATACAAATTCTTTTTTTAGTACATGCTCAGGTAATGATAACATGCAGGAAGCTTTCCGTAATATTTTGCTGGTCACAAAAAGAAGCTAAATCCCTCTGTCTGATACCAATCATCTTACAACAGATGTTCACAACACTGTTCAGACTGTTCCTATCATGGATAGAGAGATTGCGAAACCAGCAGACAAATGAGAAAGATAGGAGACTCTCAATGAATGACTGGTAAAAACGATCAAAGATTACTTAACTAACTGAAAAACTATTTAATTTACGCAAAAGATACATTCTTTGTTGGCCACGTTTAACAATGTGTTCGGTATTGACATTCCATTTGAGCTGACTATCAACAATAGTTCCCAGATACCTGAAAGAATTAACAGTTTTAACAGGTTTACTATGTATCACACTGGGAGTAACAAAATCCACTTTGGTCTTCCTAAAGTCTATAACTATTTCTTTAGTTTTGTTTAAATTCAACTCTAGATAATTCTCATCGCACCACTGTACAAAATTTGTTAATGCATTACCATGATCTTTTGTGTGTTCCTGTAAAAGAGTCAACAATGCAATATCATCAGAGAACTTGATGAGGTAGCGATTCTCCTCCGTGCTTCTGCAGCTGTCAGTATACATGATTGATAACAAGGGTGATAAACAACAGCCCTGTGGGGAGCCAGTGTTAGTAACAACTGTGTCAGAATAATTACTATTAACATAAACCCTCTGCTGTCTACAAGTCAAAAAATCCACTATCCATAAAACCAGTTGATGTGGAAGGTCAAAATCAGAAATCAGTCTCGAAGTCAGAAGGTGTGGTTCACTGTATTGAATGCAGAACTAAAATCTGCGAAAAGTAATCTGGGATGTGACTTGGGCTTTCATAAGTGTGTTCAGAATGAATAACTTGGCATCGTCAACACCCCTCCCCCTCCTGTAAGCAAATTGCAGTGGGTCCAGTTTACTCTCTACAGATGAGACTTTTGACAGTTTTCTCAAGAGTTTTCATGACGAGGGAGGTTAGAGCTATTGGCCGAAAATCATTGGGTTGGATAGGATTAGGGATTTTTTTTTTTTTTTGATGATGGGCTCCACCTCTTCTTCTGTGTTAGTCAATGTGTTTACTACTCCCCGTGTCTGACTCTTGTTGCAGTGTGTTCACTACTTCCCGTTTCAATGTGGCATTGGATAGTTGAGATTTGCGTTCTACCGCGGAATAAGTGTCTGACTCCCTGGACAAAATACACAGGGGAGAGGACACGGGCACGTCCCTGGAGGAAGGGTTCTATAACACCTCATTGCTCTATGACCTCAAGGTCACGCTACTACCTTGACCTTTTACACGATTTCCAAATACCCTTGACGGGTCATACTCGTAACTTGTACCTCACCTGTACGCAAGGCTGGTTTAGGGAGCAAGAGAGAGAGAGAGAGAGAGTTATGTCACTTATGTGCAACCTAAGAACATAAAAAGGTAAACCCCAAACCATCGCTAGGATGTCTTTGTAGGTTTTACATACAAAGTCTCTGCATACTTTTACTGTTTGTAAAGGTTACATTTATTCATATTTACCAGTGCCCACATCAATAAAAAAGCGGGTACCTGAGTTATCCTTGAGCAACAGTGTCCTTGTGGTTCGAAACGCGTCTGAGGAACTATACTTCTTCCAGCTGACCCAGCTTTTCAATGGGTTCTTGACTTTTTGCAGAGGGTAGAGAAGGAAAAGCATTAGAGATGGGCTCCATCCGTAAAAAGAAAAAAATCTGGCCCTGAAATAAATGTGGTCTCCGCTTGTCTAACGACTCTATGTCTTTAGTTCATAGCCTCAGCATATATCATACAGCATTGCGGTAACACGATATTATCGTGAACTTCCGTCAAATTTTCTTCGTGGATGATAATCCTGGTCTGATGATTGGTAGTCATCCCTAGGCGATGGGCATGTCCTCTCTTGAAATTGGGTGAGTGGACTAACAGATGGCATGGCAAAATAATCCCAGTTTAATCCCAGTTTACACAAACAAACATACAAATGCATCAGCAAAAAAGTCAACTGACAATTTTTAATTTCTCATGATGAATTTTAATTTCTTACTGAATCATGAGAGAGAAGATGGTCAAGCATGGTTAAAATTTGCAGATCAGATCAATGCAATATTTATTATCAGCTGTTACACAACTTAATATCGACATGCATTTCAGTTTTTCAACTCAAACATCTGTAATAGTTAATCAAGAATTTAAGTTTACCTACCGTAATACCCCAAGAGCTTTTTCTTTGGAGGAGCAAATCCTCTCAGGCACAAATGAACTTAACATTCACAAAATACCAGCTTTCAGCTAGCTTTGTGTTCATAGACTTATTTTTTAACATTCCTTTTCCATGTTAGGAAATGCACACAACATTCTAGAAAAATGTTGGCTTCATGTAACCTTTCAGAAGAACTTAAAAGGCATAAACTAGTTTAACGCCATCCCCCTAAAAGTGCTGAACGCAGATGTAGAGAAAAATGGAAACAGCAAAATTTTTGTATCTGAGTTTACATAACCATCTCTTTCAATCCTGGCAACTCTTTCAAACTTTGACACTCCTGGTAACTGCTGTGATTACAGCAAACAGATGCAGATATGAAAGGATCTTATGCTAATGAAACATGTCTGACTACAGATGCTTGGATATCAAGTTATCATGTCATGAAATAAAATGATGCACAGAATCTATGGAGGAAGTCTTGTGATCCGCAGGGTTGGGTTTAGCCTCATAATTGCAGATGACGACTTCTTGTCTGCTTACCTGCAGCAGGGAAAAAATTTTAAATATGTGGAAACCCACACGGACATGTATAAACAGACGTGCACAAGAGCGCCAAGGATATGAGCTGTAAGACCTATGAGTAACCTTTTATTAAAAAAAACAAACAAAAAAACACTAACCGTACATATGCTGATACATGCAAGGCAAAAAAAAAATTATATCTAAATTGTATGGTGCAAACAATCAGGAAAAACTAAAGCAAATGTAAAGAAAACATGACATGATGTGGAATGCCTAATGAAACGCAGCAAATGGTTATAACCTCTTCTAAATATTTGTATTTACTGCCCTACCTCCGTGAAATCTCCTTTCAGGCCAACGTAGTAAATCTTTGTGATATCTTCCCCAAAGTTGGCTGGGAAGTGTAAGGACAAACTGTTCACATTGTTGAACCTTGCTACTCTGTCAGTCAACAGTAAACAAAAACCAAGATACTATTTACTTTATTATGTGATTTGCTTTAATGTTTTTCCTAGGTATCACGAGTAGATGTTTTCAAAGCATTCTATATTCTATACAGAACAATGTAATGTGTGAAGTGTAAAAAATGGTAAATGTAAAAAATTACATTTCTACATTTCTTTCTGTATCTAGAGGTGTTTTAAAGAAATCATCAATTTTGAGGCCTTCTCATGGGTGATCAAACAAGCTGAGTAATTTTAGGAAGTAGTTTGTAACTATTTTATGTGTGTTATAAAATTTAAAAGATATTTATTCATCTTATTTTGTGACATGCAAAATTTGGTAATACAATAATGTACACAGCACCAAAAAAAATTCATTTAGATTTTTTCTCATTGTTATGGTCTAGAAATGTGACAAACTATTGCAGGTAGTTTATTACTTCTCTGTGAATAAACCCCTTCCTTTTAACAGTCTGAAAAAAAACCCATCTACACTTAATATCACAAGCTTGTGGTACCATGCTGCACTCATACTGAAGACAGTGCACTGGCTAACTATTCAGGACAGTGTTTATAAATTGTTGCTGAACAGACACAATGTTTTTATTAAAAACTTATTTGGCCTACATCTTTTGAATTTTCCTACTGTAAGTATGCCATGAAAGCATAAAGAATTTTATGTTAAAAACACAAATACAAACTTCACACTGTATTCTAAAACACCATCAGGATCAGGGTGAAGGCTAAACTCTTGCTCAGCATCTAAGGCAGTGTCATCAAAGGTCATGTTAGGTCTGTTCTTGAACCTGAAAAAAACAACACTGATTTGACTTATGATTGCGCATACTATTTTGCTCAGTGAAAAACAACTGGTCAGACAACACTGGTTTATGATGATGATGGATGATGATGATGATGATGTCCATTTGTAATGCGCAGGTATCCATTCAGAAGAATGCTCATTGCGCAGCAAAAACAAAATAAATAAAAAAATAAGAAAAAATAAAGTAAATAAATAGATAAAACACCAGGAAAGTAAAAAAAAAAAAGACACAAGTGTTGCTTGGTTGTTTAAGTTTAAGTCCATCTTAAATAAACAGATGGGTCTTCAGTCTTTTTCGAAACATGGTTGCTGAGATGATGGTGGACAGTGACGATGGCAGACCATTCCACAGTTTAGGTGCCGCGTTTTTGAAGGCCCTGGCTCCAGTGTCTCCTTGTTTGTGTCTTCCACTGCAGGGAGACAGAAGAGTGACTGGGAGCCAGAGTGCAGGCTACGTGATGGCTGGTAAGGAGGAACTATCTCTTGCAAATAGTCAGGAGCAGTTTTAAACATGCAGGACTGTGCAATCGAAAGCACTTTGTGGTCAATGTGCTTGTTCACTGGGAGCCAGTGAAGGCTCTGTAGGATAGGCGTAATGTGCTCAGTGGACCACTTTGCACAGGTGACAATCCTGGCGGCTGTGTTTTGAACTCTTTGGAGTCGATCCAACTGCTTAGCAGGTATACCCCACAATGCACTATTGCAGTAGTCTAATCTTGATATGATGGTAGCCACAGCAAGTGTGTGGCAGCAGCTTGAGTCAGCATGGGCCGTAGTCTACCTAAAGTCCTCAAAAAGTAGTTGAATTTTGCCACAACAGAACTAACATAAAAAAAAATGTGAGCATACTGACTTTTATACTTACACTCGCACTTTGGAAGGGTGTGAGTTGTCTTCACCTCCAATGATAATAATGCCCTTAAGCTTTACACTTCCAGTGAACCTGGCAAAAAGAATTATTTTAACTGTCTATCACCAATATTACCTTTCTACTTATTTTTATGCAAATGACATATAACATATTAACTTAAACATATGCATAGATATACATAACATGGACCCTGTGGTTATTTGCATCTCAAATTAAAATTGGCATAAGTACTCAGATATTCCAGTCCCATCTTTTAAAAAACCATAACCAGTTCTAATTTAGTGTAGAACCCTCAACAGAAGTGCTAAATGTAACACATACGGGATGTTGAACAGAAGTTCTTCATCAGTATCACTTTCCACAAACTGAAAAGAAAAGAAGACAAAAATAAGTTGACAATTCTCAACTTCCTCATGCCTTCTAAATTATTTTGCTTAATTATCTAGGAATACAATGGTCAGGCAAGAGAATAAGTAAGGAAGAGAGCTAATATTTCAAATAATAATCCCATATTTTGGTCACAGTGGGTCACTGAATGTAAGGAATGAATTTCTAACATACAATCTGCCTCCAGGTTCTAAAATTTGTGTACAGGGGACATTTCTCAGCATGAATATCCCTTTAGATAATGACAGAATCTTATGCCAGTCTCAATTTCTGAACGTTCAAAAGCTGGTGAACTTCTGACTTGTAACAGAGATAAAAGAAGAACTATGTGCCTTGCTTCTGTCCTTTCGCTCATCCCAGGGTTTGAAGACTGTTCGACCAGATCCTTCTACTGCTTCATTGTAGCACTGAACTCTCTGGATGTCAATCTTCTGGTACAGCATGTACTGAATACCTAGTTCTGGATCATCGTGACTGTGACTGTGGTTTCCTTCACCACAAGAATGGCAGTGACCATGTGACATCTCAAATGTGAAGCTTTAGATAGAAGAAATGCAAGCCTCAACCTAAAAGAAAAAAATCAAGAAGACCTTATTTGTTTTGGTAGCTGCTACAAGCAGTAATTTTTTTTTAATTATTTATATTTTTTTGTTAGTATATTATAATAAATGTGGCCCCTTCTAATAACAAACAGATATGACATATAATCAAGTATTCCCCATCAAAAGCATCCAAAGAACATGGATTATATGAATTATCATGGCATTATCATGCCTTCAATATGTTCCGAAAGCTTGTGTCAACACAAACTTTGAAGACAATTCATTATGCTCCTGAAATGTAATGTAGTTATTGTCTGCAATGACTGAATCTTCTTGGTGCCTCTCAGCTACACAAAATCAGTAAATGATTTGAAAAGTCATGTATAAGTAATTCTTAGCTAAATGCGACACAAGCCTGCAAACGGGACTATACCCACCATATTTGTTATTCCCACCCATGTATTTCCCAAAAGTTGAGGGATACTAAGAATAAATAGGCCCTATACATGCAATCTTGTATAAATCGGTGAAAGTAACGATATTCTCATGATCACTGTAAACCGTGGCATGGACTTTTATGGGATTTAATTTGCCAGTATCTACACGAACTAAAGCTTAAACAAGACACGTTCGTTTTTACCTTTTTTATGTGAAATGGAATGCAAGCGTTTAGGTACTAATCGAAAGATCAGGAGAACTGTCGCAACAAAAACTTGTTGACGAACTGTCTTCTTTCCGAGCGTCTGCAGCGGTATAATGGAGTACCCTCCCCTTGGTCTCGTCACGGGAAGCAATCTAAAGATTGGAAACTGCTTGACAATCGTAGTTTGTTCCCTTAGTTTGTGGTTCGTTATATCTCGGGCATGCGTGAATGCACGATAGAACACGAAGGGGACTCATCTTCTCCGTCAAGCCTTACTGAGAATGCCATGCAGGACTTGCTTAGCGCATCTCGAGAAAGAACTTTGAGACTAGCCTAGCTGCTGCGTTCGTGCAGTCGGCAACGATCTGCGCTTTTTATTCTAAACCAGCACCGGTCACTCAGTACCCGTTCAGGAACTGAATGAGCAAAGGATCGAATGGATAAACACACTATGTTATTATGAAGTATGTGCGTTGGCTTGTATGGTGTTGTAACAGATTATGCTAATACCTTTGAAACTCATTGATTTCCAGGAATCCACTGACGAATACAAATAGTTTATTCCGTTAGGCCTTTGTGCACACATTGATTAGAGGGAAAATATATAATACACAATCAGTGGCGTAGGAAGATGCTCGGCTTTGGGGGGGGCAAGCTCCATGCTGACAATGAATAACGTTCACATTCTTACCTTCCCAGCATCTTTTTTAGGGGGCGTCTGCCCCCCTTGCCCCCCCCCCTGTTCCTACGCCACTGACAATAGGTGAAAAGTATGAGTAGCATTTCTTTTCTTTTTCGCTAGGTATGAAAACTTATTTCTCAAACTCTGAATAAATAGCCACAAGATAAGGTTCACTATCAAGTACAAATCCCCGGTAGTGCCGATCCTACTCTATGGATGCGACACGTGGACTCTGCACTCCGAAACGGAAATGAGAAAAGGCATTCGAGAACAAGTGCCTAAGGAGGCTGCTTCGGATCTCATACAAAGAACATAAAACCAACGACTTTGTAAGAAACAGGATGGCCACACTGGTAGGACACCAGGAACCTCTACTATCAACAGCTAAGCGACGTAAGCTGGTCTTCTTTGGTCACGTGACCCAGCACGAAACCCTGTCGAGGACTATCCTTCAATTTAAGGCACCTTGGAGGGTGGCTGACGCCGCGGTGGCCAGAGAAAGAACTGACTTACGAACATCAAAGACTGGACTGGTCGTCCTGTACAGGACCTGCTGACTATCGCCCACAATAGATAAGAGTGGCGGCCCCTGTCAACTGCCGCGTCTATCCATGTGATCCCCCCAACGCCAGGTGCCAGGCAAGGGACTGACTGACTGACTGACTGAATAAATAAATATTTGCTTTCTCGAGGTACACGTCGGCAAACAGTACTATGCACAGACAAGAGTTTAAACGAAAAGTCACATATAATTAACACATAGTCTCAGTGCCCCCACTCGCTATAGCCTTGGGAAAGTAAACATATCTAAGGACAACCCTAATATGTTGTTGACCTGTTTCTGTGCATGGCGACATTTTTATGCATCTCGAGAACGGAAATAAGGGTGGGAGGGAGTATTCACCGAGATTTGGGGAAATAGCATCCTGTACTGAGCTGTATTCAGTGATTGTACAAAAATTGCACTTCCTTACACCTTTAAAGACTTTAAAAAAATAAATACTCACTTTGTATATTATTTAACATAACAAAGTGACTGACAGATTTTTGCTGTTATTCTGCCCATCTAGCAAGTTACCAAGAGTTCCTGGCAACGATCAGGACGCGCTAATCAACTTATATTGAGATAAGATGAAAACCTAGCCCTAAATTGTAAAATGTCTGTATAATCCTTACTCACTCACCACTTCAAACATTAAAACTTTTTTTCCTATAGAGAACGATTAACATTTTCGAAAATTAGGAGTTAGTTTTAAAATTACTTCTATGCAATGTGAGATTTAATGCCGTAATTTAAAATTTCTCGAAAAGTAGAAAAAAACCTTGCAGGTCTTCTTCCTTTGTGTGGAAGTTTGAACTCATGTACGTTCGCTTAAATGCATAACCTGCAAAAGTTTTCTCCTAAAGAAAACTTGTTAATTTTTAATTACGCGTGGTTCTATTTTTGCAAAATAAACCCGCTGTAAGGGCGGTAATATTGAAACCGAACGTACGGTGTTAGCGGACTTGGCGGAAGTAATTGCCTGACACAAGAGGCGACCTCTACAGGAAAGGGGCTTCTCAAAAAGTAGGCGAAAGGGAAAATTGTGTTATCATTTTTTGAGGACATCGTCAGACATCAGGAAGTTTCGAAGAATTGAAAAAGGAAGATTATAAAATCAAATAAGTTACGGCGGGTATGGACAACTGTCGGACGGGGAGAAGGTGGGGACTGCGCGCGCACATGTAGACTTCTCTCTCCTCCAGTCCTTATACCTCCCCCTCTCTCCTCTTTCTTCCTCCCTCACACTCTTTCCGCCCCCTCCCCCTGCCACGCCAATCCCTTAAACATTTTCATGAAAAGTGCAAACAGCTACGCAGTATGGGAATAACAGCTTTTTTGAATCGCTAATACTTGACGATGGGTGGTGCAAGTGTCCAAGAATGTTAACACTATTAATGTTATTGAAATTATTATTATCATAGTTTTCTTTCTTGTGTCTTTTTATAATTGTAGCATCATCCTTCATGTACAGGCTAGTGTTCCTGCATATTGAATTTTATGTGTTACGTAGATGTATAACTTACTTACAGAAATATGTACCCACGGCAAGTGGCATCCTTTCTCAGCTCCAGCCTTTGTAAGAAAGGAATTCTGCTGAAACAACTGCTACCTCACGCTCTGTGTGTGTGTGTGTGTGTGTGTGTGTGTGTGTGTGTGTCATCGAATTACACACCACCACAAAGACATTTAAAAAAATGGAGGTAGAGGGAGAGAGAAAAAACAAGAAAGATGGGGGAGAGAAGCAGACAGAAGATGAGTGAAATGGAGAAGTGGAAGAGAAAAAGCTTTTTTTATAAGACACATACACAGTCTCTCTCTCTCTCTCACACACACACACACACACACACACACACACACACACACACACACACACACTAATGGAAAGTGGTGGCTGACTTCCGATATGAAATGGATGAGATTGATATTATCAAGCTTAGTTACGGTTATACTTCACCAACGTCAGGCAAAGAATCTAAAATCGCAATCTGAGCTCAGACAAAACCTTCGTTCTACAGCGCACACCGTTCTTCTAGAGAATGTCCCCTCACCCTTTCCTAGGATTCTGTGAGCACGTGACAAGGGGCTGAAAGAATGATGACATCGACAATTTCCTTCTCGGGGCTGGGGGGGTATGGTGGAGGGAGGAGTGACTGGTCCAATCACAACTAAGGGGCTGGAGCTCAGAATAAGTGAGATTTCAGATAAATATTTCATATTGTCCGACAGAACGACGGCTTGCTGCTATTTTATACCTCCAATACATACAGCAGCGTTTCTCAACCTTTTACTTGTGACGCCCCCCCAGACGAATAAAGGTACGTCCGCGCGCCCCCCTTAGCCACCAATACCTATATGAGATATGAGAAAATGACCGCCTTAGCGGCCCCCTTTTCAGCAGCTTGCGCCCCCCTTGGGGGGCGCGCCCCCCAGGTTGAGAACCGCGGACATACAGAATATCATTATTAACATTAAGTTGCCATCCTCGTCGTCGTCGTCCTCCTCCTAATCATCATCATGAGGAATAAACAGAACCCTTGAATAGTTTATTTCCTCATAAAGTAGTGAACTCAGTGCGTTTCTCAAAAAGAAAACTACAGAAGAGATATTAAACGGTAGAATGAAGATCGAATAGTCGTTTGGAGTGAAAGGACAACAGATGGCCAACGAACTCCTGTCCGCAGCATTAGCTTTAGTGACTCTCAAGGAGAACTGAGTATGTCCTGGCGGTCTTGCCTACTTGACCCTCGGTGAAGGTGTATGTATCGATATCGACAGTTTTGTTTCTCGAAGGAATAAACTCTCGCACAGCCGGTTGGTTCACCCACCACTTTGGTCTTTTCCCTAAGACCAGATAATTTTCTCTTTTGTAAATACGAGGGTATCTTGTTCACTCCCTAAGACCAGATAATTTTCTCTTTTGTAAATACGAGGGTATCTTGTTCACATACTTAAAATTAATGACAGTAAAAATTCATATTTCCTCGATTTTAAGTATTGTAAATATATAAATTCTCTTTTTTAGACTTACATAATAAAAATAGAGTTCTTTTGAATGCAGTATGAGAAACATCTCAGGAAATATCTTCTAGCAGGACACACCTTCAGGTAACAAAAAAGTTTCTGTGCTGTTACAACTGAGTTAGCAGATTATAAGCACTTTGCCAGCCCACACCTTACTTAGCGAACCCGGGGCATCTTAGCTGAGTAGCTGACTGCACCCAACAAATAGGAACAATGAACCAAAGTTACAAGAACCTTTCGGAAAAGAGGTTATGCTTCTCTAAATGTCACTCAAGGAAACATCAGCATGTGGTTTCACCTTACTAAGGGAAGCGGATGGCCGAGTGGTTAGAGCGCTGGCGTCCGAACCGAGAGCGCGCTGGTTCAATTCCCGATAAGCGCAGCAAACTTCCCCCAGTCGACCCAGCTGACGGGAATGGGTACCTCACTCCATAGAGCGTTGGGGGAGGTAAGGCAGCGAGGGAGAGGAGACTGGCACCACCCTCATGTAAAAGCTGGCCCCGAGAAAAGTGGGGTCTCTAACACCTCACTCCCCAACCACCTGAACAGGTTATGGGATGACCTTTACCTTTACCTTACTAAAAGTGCCCATCAGAATCACGCGGACAAAGCTTTAAAGGATTGAAACAAATATAATGTTTTAGAGGATCTCATTAGTCAATTTAATCAATTTGTCTGAACATCCACGCTGAAACATTTTTAATCGAAAACTTCTTCGGACTACAACAGAAGAGAGAGTAGCTTGTTTCTGGTAGCTACCAGGATAAAATCTCAAATATAGTCGCCATGAGGTACATTCATATAGCAGATAGTACTTAAATCGCTATTTTATATACCAACTTGCTTGCCCTTGAATGGAAGTTCAAAAACGGCTTTTACTGCACGTGTCACACTATCAGTTGCCATGGAAACGACCCAAAATGGCGCCTAAACAAACATTTTTAAAAGCTTTCAACTTCGTCAATTTTGTGAGTAGACTCAAAATTCTTGTTGAAATGGTCGACTAAAGGAACGATCTACAACTGTGTAGAGAGAAATTAGCAAAATCAAAATTTTTTAATGATTTTTTTGGTAAAAAGGTGTGCTAACATTTAAGAAATTTTGTTTTACAACAGTGCTACTACTAAACTACTAAATATTTCTTAAAAAAACGTCTATAGAATTGTTAGGATATGTATACAGAAAAACTCAACCAAATTTCAGATCTGTCAATATAAAGTTGAAAAACTTTGAAGTAAACAAACTGTAAGAAGAACAATCTGAGGGGCAGTGTCGGGCCCCATAAAGAGACTACCTTGACCGTTTTTACCTTTTATTCAAAATTTCTTAAACGTATTTCAGCTTTGCCATATAAAATATCGAAGTTATTAAATTTTGTAATTACAATTATTACAAAATATTATATTATTGCACGTTTAAAAAAAATAAAAATTACCGATATTTCATAAATGTACGTTTCTAAAATTGTGTGTGTGTTTAAACTATTGAGTGGTTTTGAGTATTATAATATTTGATTAAAGTGTTATACAAATGCCCATTCCATCAATCTATTATTGTAGAACTGTGTAGTTCATAAATCTATTTGAGTACAAAGTATTGTGCGACTACGTTCCACAAAACTGTTCTACAATGTAGTCGTGTGTCGGGCTCGCAGGACAACAGTTATTCTCCAATAAAGATTTTTTAAATTAAGGTCGTAAGACTTACCACAGGTCAAAGCTAGCTTTTGTGAGGGTGGAGCCCACATCCCCTCCATCGCTGCCTTATTTCCCTTTACAGAATGGCGTATCCTGTCCACAGTTGAGTCGACTGGCTAGAAAGTATGCTGGGTCGCACGGGTATCGAACCAGCTAGCATCTATCCGCTTCCCATGACGATCATTATTATCATTTTGGATACTTGTTTACCCCCTTCTACTATACTACAGGTCTCTTACTACTTTAATATAGGTCTTTATCGGGTTCTTCTGTGCACAACAAGCAAAAATGGTTCTTACTTAAGAACGCCCGTGGGTGATAATACAACAATACTACAACATTATACTGTCACTTCTCACCTACTATGCAAAACCCAAACAAGAAAAAATACAGAACAAAAAAGATTTCAACCACACAGCTCCTTCACAAAGTCTGGGATACCTTGCGACCATTGTTCCTTTATTACAGAGGAAGACGCCCTGCGTTTTGACAATTTATTCTTTTTCATCTTTATTATCGTCAGTGTCTTGATCGTTGAAGACGTTGCAGAAGGATCTCATGTACACATCGACACCTTCATGTAAAATACAGCAGCAGGTGTTTTGGGGCACCATGCTCTTAAAACCTGCTGTGGATGGCGGCTAGGCGTGCAGGTAATGTAATGATTTTTGCGTAAAGGTGACCCAGTGTAGTTACATTTCACCCTGGTGCCTTCAGGTTCACAAAGCGTAGGAGGGGGGGGGGGACTTTGGGAGGAACAATTTTTAGGAAAGAGGGGTAAGAGTGGGAGGAGAGGTACACAGGGAGAGCTAGGTAATGATTTAGGGTGGGATATTTGGGTAGGGCGCAACTGAAACAGGTAGCGAGCCTGGGCCGGAAAGTCTCCCCGGGAAGGAAGGTGACAGCGCACGCGCGGTCTTGAGTCACTTCCGGAACGTTGCTGTCGTAACCCCTGAGGTCAAGAGACTGCGACCTTACACAGCAGGGGCCTGTTTATCAAGCTGGAACCTTTCGCAAAATAAAATAGTCCCGCTACTCAGCAAGGATCTGGCCTTTATATGCTCTTGAAAGCTTTTGCGGTTGTTTTTTAAAAGTAGGAGGCACACCACGTTACTTTAGAGAATGGCCTGCATTTATTACTCGTGGTGTCCCACTGTAGACATCTTGATGACCTCGACATGAGCACCGGGACTGAAAAAAAAGACAGCGATGATACAAACTTTCTTTGAGAACGACAATGATATCAACGATGACGACGACGATGATGATGATGATGATGACTCATCTTCAGGGAAGGTCCAGATCAAGTGTATGTTTATTTAAACACCACGGTTCTGTAAAATGTCATCAGCTAGAAAGACATTTATTTATAAGAACGCGTGCAGCTGGTGCAGTCGGCGCGATACATTCAGCTGTGTGAACAACAACACTTGCGATAAAACCTGGGTGCCTCGAGTGCTGCCTCTCAACCTGATGTTTATTACTCAGACTAATCCACTAGTTCTCACCGATGAAACTGAGCTTTATTAGTCAGTGTGATTCACTAATTCTGATCGAAAATCGCAGTTTAATAGTCACTCACCCATTGGCTTCGATACAAAAACCTAATGTAAACTCAGTCCCATACACTAGTTGTGATCTAGAAACATAATGTAAATTAATCAGTAACCCAGCAGTTCTGATGTAAAACACTAATGTGAATTAGTCAATAACCCGCTAGTCCTGTTACAATGTTTATTAGTGTAATAAAATTTCCCTATAATGTTTACTAGAGGGACTAACAATATAGTTCAGATATAGAGACCTAATGTTTACTAGTCAGTCTAACCCACTAGTTTTAAACAAGAAGTACGAGTCTAGTCCGAACAGGTTCAAGAGCAGCCTGAATAAATAGCAGCCCTGTAACACATGGCAGAATTGTGATGTTTTAGTCAGTATTTGTCTCATTTGTCGAAAGGAACGGAGAAGCAGAAACAGCAAAGAAGAAGGAGGCATAAAAGAAATGCAAAAATAAAAGAATAAATTACACCAGAAGAAACAAAAAAATTCTTAGTTCAAAGAGAACAAGGAGGGAACGGGGACAGAGAAAGATAAATGCGTACGTCAATGGACGAAGGGCGATAAACGCGACTTCAAGCGAGTTCCTGGCTCTCTTGCCTCTTTGACCATGTACCGGCCGACTTTCTGCCTCCAGCGCGTGTTGTACCTTAGGGGCCCGCCACATTTCTACAAGAGCATGAAATGTCTTTCATGAACCTCATCGCCCACATTTCTTGCCCAGTGCCACCGCTTCCTGGCCCCTGGAGCAGCTTTTGACACGAGCGCTGGGTAACTCGGTAAACATGGCGTCCCGCTGGTCGGCGCGCAGTTCCAGTGTTTTGGCAACACGTGTATGGATACAGAAAGTCTTCGCCAGCCGCGGTGCCGACAGGATGCACCCTGGTGTACGCCTGGTGTACGCCTACCTTACGTCATGATGGGAAAGCCTCGCCGTGACATTTGCAAGCTTGACCTTAGACACGACGGACGTCCCCGGGGCTTGACTGTTAGCTTGAGGGAGTTACAACGCATATTCTCTCCCTTGAAGTCTGTGACGAAGCGGGTGTCAGCGACAAGTGGGTTCCATATTTGTTGACAGCAGACTTCGTATTAACAATGGGATAGAGTAGCCAGCAGGCCAAGCAAGCAAGGAAACAAGCAAGCGCGCACAAAACAACTCATCAGCTGAATCCCGCACCTACCAGCCCCGTCAAGCCACTCAGCCACACGTGTTCCTGTGCCTGTACCATGTCAACTAGATGTTCGGCGTGAACACTAGTTATGACACTAAGGGCCAGTGGAAGAAGAAAGCTTATAGCCAAACATTAACTCAGCGCAAATCAAGTGAACAACATAGGTACTAGTTTTTTTCAATTCCTGTGCAGCCAACATATTTGTTATAATAATATAAACAGTACTAATCAAATCCACAGGGGATACAAGCTCAACAGAAAAAAGTTTTGCTACCGTTTACATTTAAATTGTTGCTCGGAATTTTGTTTCAGCACATTCACGTAACCATGACAACGCATTACCGGAGTACCTCAGCGAGGACAGCTGAGGCACTTGTCAGTCACTTATCATGGATGAAAAACTGCAAAACTGTCTTTCAGGTGGACACGTAAAGGGTTAACATCGTCAGTGACATTACAATAGTTCACTTGTCAAGTGTAGATGTTCTGTGAGTGTTACACAACGGAATATTTAGACAAGAGGACGATATCAAGACAAGAGGAATATTTAGCGAAGAGGAGGAATAAGGACAGGAAAGAAGAAGAGAAGGAAAACTGAGAGCAAGAAAATGAGGCGAGAGTGAAAAAACAAACAAACAGAGGGAAGGAAGAACTGTAACTAGAATTATACAGCTGTGACGTGCTCGTACTACGTTATACAGCTGTGACGTACTCGTACTAAGTTATACAGCTGTGACGTATTCGTACTACGTTATACAGCTGTGACGTCACCCTAGACCGGTATACAGCTGACGTCGACGTTATTACATGAATATTATAATACAGTTTATATAAAGAGGGGTAAGAATTATCAGACATGTTAAGCTGTATCACACAAATGTCATGTCGCACGCACGCGCGCGCGCGCACACACACAAACACAAACACACACACACACACAAACACAGAGAAAGACAGACACACGCGTGGTCAATGCAACCAGTTAAAGTTGCCATTCATCGTGCAGCTAAGAAAGTAAATAAGATAGTGAGTTAATCAGGTGTAAATCACACTAAGTTTCAATGTAGCTAATCCATTGTTGATTCCATTTTGTCGATCAAACGCTTGGCATATCAAGGTGGTGGGCAGTGATAACATTCCTAGTATGGGGTCAAACACCGACACAAGGGAAAGTCTTGTTTTCACCCGCACGCATCAGGGTGCGTACTTTATGGACATACAGAGAAAGTTCGGCTGATAACGGGATAATTTTTGGTGGGAATAAAAGAGCCGCACATGTGGCGCTGGCCATGTTGAAAGGAGTTCTCAGGACTCTTAAAAGAAGCCAAACACGGGAGACGAAAAAAAAAAACGGTAGTGAGTGAAGACTAAAATGATGACAACAATTTGACGGGCGTGGAAAATGGAATCATGTATCCCCCGTCTGCTCTCAAGCCCCCTGCCCCATCACCCCCATCACCCCCACCATCAGACGCCGTCTTGCCATGTTATCGCTGACGTCCTGCGAGACTGCGTGGCTGGCAGTCAGCACGGGCATTGGCGATATTTAGGAGCTGGGAGGATTTATTCTTTGTTTGGGGGGAGAGGGAAGAAGATTAATGCCGTCATTGACATCGGGGGGGGGGAGGGGGAGAGTCCCCTGCTCTGACCTTCTGTTTTCAACTGGTCCTTTCATAAAGTACTTTCAAGGTTGCAGCATCTGCAAGAAAGTGTGAAACGAAGTAGTGGTAGTTTTAGCCTTAGAAGGAGAGGAATAAGAAGAAAAAAGATGACGACGACGACGACGATGATGATGATGAAAACGCTTTGGGGTGACATGTCGTTTTACGCAATTTCGAACCGGCGACCAGATAATTATCTTTTAAAGAAGAAAATGTACATCATATAAATTTCTTTATCGGAAAAATAACTTTTATTCTGGTACCCCCCTCCCACTTTCTCTCTCTCTCGTACTCCCTTATCTCAAAGTATGCAATAGCTTAGCAAAGTGGTTGATATTAAAGTAATAGATATATCAGTAAGATGATAACACATCAGTAGACTAATAGAAAAATGAGTAAAATGAAAGACGTGCGTAAAGTGCAGTAAAAATTGAAAGATGTCTCAATAAATAACAAATGTAGCAGACTGGCAAGATATCCTAAAATGTCTCTCCCTTTCCTCTCTCTCACTCTTTTCTCACTATGCTGCACATTCACGCACACCTTCACCAGCACAGTGACCTGCCCTGGAGTAAAAAGTCTCTTGCATTTAGCTTTTGCTCCTCCCTTAGACCTCGGATGATGTGTTGCCAGTCTGACTGCTCAGCTGCATAACGACACTTGAGAAAAGGAAACAAAATGATGAAAGGCGGTGGCTGGGTGGTCGAGGGGAAGGGGGGTAGGGGACACGTCAGCTTATTTACAAAAAATGTGTTAGAAAAGCTCGGAGGGAACGAGAACCGTCAATGAGTGCCTGATGTACGCATGCGCAACATGTCATTCGATCTGCGAGCGCGAAGCCTGCAGAGGTCACCGCCGAGGTCACTGGCAAAATGGCGGCGTAGACGCATGTCGACACCTTATCGCCATCCAGGCTTTTGTTCTCGCGTCTGTCGGCTGCAGCGCAACTGCACTCTCTATTCTTGGCAATCGTCTGCAAAAAAAAAAAAAAAAAAAAAAAGCCGTAAGCGTCTCAGGACCTCTCAATCTGTCCTCGTTATCTCTCATGAAACTCAGGAGAGGAGACTGACGACATCGAGCACATTTCTTTATTGTCTCCCTTGTCATAATAGTCTCTAATAGTCTCCCTTGCCATAATTAATGTCAGATGGCTTTTGGACGTGAACAAACAAATAATCAGGAATAATCTTAAAGAAATGAAGCTTCCAACATACTTGTGAAAGATATTTAATGGTCTATTTGGTGTAATTTTTTTTAATGATTTGGTAAAGCTGAATACAAGATACTGGGCGAAGAGGTCAAATCTGAAGCATCACAATTTACATGATTAACATATTCCCATTGGCTGAGTCTTTCACAACATGCGCTATCCTGATGTTTGCTTCCACAAATCTCTAATTATTTCACATTTTGTGTGGCTTGTCACTGCTTTTCGTGGTATTTTGCTCAGTTTTATCAGTTAGAGCAATAACCACTGCTGTGATTTAGAGCAAAGAGATACAGAAACAAAGATGTGTATACTTTAACCCTAATGATAAACAACAGACAAACCCCAAAGAAAAAAATGATATCAGATCCTTTCTTTCAAAAAATTCACGCGAAATCTCGAGAAGAAAATTGTGATAAACCATCACTGAAATAAACTACAGCTGCGAACATTCGCCATCAGTGGTCGTAGTTATGAAATGAGGGTAAATCTTTGCCCTGGGGCAACATGTGGAACTCAAGGATAAGCGTCCTGTGTTTGCAGACCTCGCACATGCTAGTTTACCCCTAGGGTCGTATTTTTAAAGCGGTGGTAAAATGCCCTGGGGTAAAGAAACATAATGTCCGCGAGGTCTCGGCATAGCATTGTAACTACAAAACGTTTTCCTTGCGGTCCCCATCTTGCCCTCGGGATTCGCCATGCTTCGTGACTACGGCCCCTGGTGGCGGGAACTAAGTGAGTGTCTCGATGTAGAGATTACCGCCCCACCTAATTCAAAGTCGCTTCCAGAGCAAACGACATGGTGGTAGCAGCCTGGCACAATGGAGGCAGCACATTTTCCTAGGTGACACACCACTTGTTGTCGAGCCGTTGTTGCATTCCTCACAGTATTTCTGTTTGACCCTTTCCGCTCTTCCTACAGTCCCGACTAATAAACTTTGCCACATAAAAAGAATTCATGAAAAATCCGTATGTCGAGAAATAAAATCATCATCACTACCATCAGCACCAGCGGCGACATGAAAGATGCGGCTGACAATTGTGAAATGAAGGCAATGAAAAAAGCACTGGTCTTCCTTCAAAGGAAAGTAAATAAGTGATGAGGTCCTCCATCCAACATTTCCAGGATAACATCTAAATAGGTTCCCCAAAACTAATCAGCATATTAAGTAAGAAGTACATCATCGTTAAATAAATAGGTAGCTCGAGAGTAACAAGAATAACTGAATAGATATCCCGATTGCTCGACAGGTATCATCATAGATTAGCAGAATAGCTAATTAGAAACCTTCAAGAATAACCAGCATAATAGCTAATTAGGCACTCCCCAAGACTAATCAGACTAGTAGTTGTTGAAACAGTTGACCTTAGAGAACGAAAGAAGTGTGTGTGGAGGGTGAGACAAGAAGCATCGATGTGGAAAAGATGACGCACGTGCTATTAAACTATTTCACACTGAATGTTGTAGTGTGCAACAAAAATAAACACTCTACAAGTTTTAGATTAAAGTTAAAACATGACCTGCTGTTTATGTAATTGTGTGATACGATTTACGACCTGAAAGGTTTTGATAGCGACCACACAAAGTTTGAGATAAATAGCTCAGATTTTATTTTTTATTTTTATTTGTTGTTGCTGGCAGTGCCTAAAGTAAATATATATGTGATTTTTACAAGTTTATGTTTGTTTACAGATGGATAAGCTCGTGACCTTGGCGAACATTTTCTTTTGGTTTTCTTCTTAGTTTGTTCCTGTTCCCCTCTGGTAAAACCTTGCCACCTTGGTATGTATGGCGTTTCATGTTTGACGCCGGATCAGATGCTATCACTGCCCCCATACTGTTTGAGTCCCCTCCTTTTCTCACTTACCAATAAAATTAAAAATTACCACCAGACCTTGGAATGTTTCTCAAGGAACGCTAGTCACCCAAACCCCTGTGTGAGTGGATTCTGCTCACCGTGAGCAGGGACTTGATACCAGAAAGACACTCAGTGTGTGGACTTCAGGAGGATTACGCCGGGCACCGTAGTGGTCTCCCTTTGTTGCAGTTGATAAAACTCGAAAACAAAACATAAAATCTGACGATGTACCATAAGGGGTTCGCGAGACAGTGAGGATATATATATATATAGAGAGAGAGAAGCACATGAAATCACGTGACAGTATGTATGAGCGATTTACTGTATGTGTGATAATGGGCATATGTGCACAACTTCTACACATATACAGAAATAGTTGTAGCATTTATTTCTTTTATTTTAAAATTTATTTTATTTTAGGGGAAAATTTTTTGAGAAAGCAGTTACGTTCTGTTGTCCACACTTCATTGTCATTCAATATTGTTTTTATAAACATTGTCCGCAACGACAATTAAAAGCAAAATAAATAATATCATAAATGTAATACAAAGCAATAAAATAAAAACAAATATATCCCAGAAAAAATTCAAAAAATATAACCATTTAATGCACAAAAAACAAGTAATAATCATCATGAACCCTACAACTTTGTGGTGAATCTGGTGTCGAGACCGTCATTTACTAGTCCTCAGATGTGCAGCTTGACCTGCAAATTACAAATTTCAACAAATTTCCCTCCATTGTGCATGTTTGCTATTTGGAACCTATCCCAATAAACATTAAGAATGCGAAGGGATGTGAAAACACAGAGGTTGCCTGTGAACACCAGCACTTAGACCACCAGGCAGGGGCTTCGCATGTTCCTCCACGTGAGAGAGCGATGAATAAGGGAGATAAATAAAAGGTGATATACTCTATGCTACCGAGGGCGTGTGAATACCATCAGTGTCATGTTGCTTGAAATTTTTCTCATCTCGGCGTCCTTGAGATGTATGATGGTATCGTCTGGGCCATATGCTGAGTGAGAGAACGAATGTGGGTGAGAGCAGATGATGGAAAGCGGCTGAGAGAGAGAGAGAGAGAGAAGCACAGACGGAAGAAAAAAAGATATAAATGGTGGCGAGAGGGGGGTGCTTAGAGCTGGAGAGTAAAGTCATAGTAACAGAACAATACGGCTGAAGCATAAATACACCATACATACATCATACAAGCATCGAACATTCATCATGTCCACATCATGTCTATATCATAGTGCACCAGACACACATCATACACACATAACATCGACATAGAAATACATCATATATACATCACACAGACACTGTACACGCATCATACACATATACACACTAGGGAGAGTCAATATTCATCCACAATGCAGCAGCAGCCAGCATTTTTGTTTCTGTTGACAGCACTGTTGTAACATCATCAGGGGAGGTGATAAACAGTAAACAACGCCTGTTACACTGAACAGTTTATTGATATGCTGAAGCTCCAAGCAAATGTCGACTGAATGTACATCTGGTGAAAGACATTGTGTTGTTACAGGACAATAACCGTCCGCATGCTGCTGCCCATGCTGCTGAAACACTCCAGAAATTGCAGTAGGAGGTGAAGGTTCGATTCCTGCATATTCGCGATTTCGCCACTTCAGACTGTTACATGTCTGTCAACTCAAGGAAACATTCAAGTACCACCCAGGACCAAGACCTGAAGGGGGGGGGGAAATTGGTGTTTTTCGCCTAAACAGCAACTAAGGCTATATCACGCCAAGGCAGCCAGTCCTGTAAACAGATGCCACATCCAGAGAAAGAACAGCGTGCCCGAGACGAGAAACGAACCCAGGAAAGCCAACCTTCACTGTATTGGTGGCAGGCGCTAACCGTTGCGCCACCAAGACCTGAAGGAAATGACGCTATGAGTGGTTCGATCCTCAGCCAAAATTTTTTTTTTCTGAGAACAGAAAGACGCTTGTACAACGATTGAAGCAGTAGGTAAAGGAGCCATGTTGTCAAATAATCTTTTATGTTTTTCAATTGTTATTGAAATTAAAGTTGATAGCTGTTCTGATGATAGTTATTGACTCACCCTCGTACATCATAGGTATGTCTACGTACATCATGTTTACATTACACATACATCATTCATAAATCATGTCATACATACATCATACATAAATCATGTCATACATACATCATTCATAAATCATGTCATACATACATCATACATAAATCATGTCATACATTACATAATTCATAAATCATGTCATACATACATCATTCATAAATCCTGAAAGACAGGCAGGCAGGAAAGCAGACAAAAATGAACAGAATGGTGACCGCGCGAGAGGGAGGCTGTGTGTGTGCGTGTGGGTGTCTGTCAGTTTTGTGTGTGTGTGTGTGCGTGGGCGCGCGTATGTGTGCGCGCGTAAATGTGCTTTGGTGTGTGTGTATATCTATATATGTGTGTGTATACAGCAGTTGAGAAACAGCTGAACATTACAAAATGCTCTTGGCTGTTTTCAGCCGTTACACAAAAATGAAAAGACAAAAAATGAGAACAAGTCTCCAAACATTTATCTCCCCGTTCTCGTCGTCTACTTCCCTGTATCAAGGGTTAACATAAGCCTTCAAAACGGAATTGTGTGGCTGATGTAAAAGAGGAATCAAAAACACTTTCCTGTCTTGTTTTCCTAACAGGGAAACATTTTTGTTGGGGAAAGTCGTTTGTTATCTGCATGCGCGAATGCACCAAGACACTAGTGCACGAGCGAATAAATACAAGGTAACCAGAAACATGTATCGTGTCTAGACATTCTTCATACATACAGAGACAAGGCGGAGGGAGGGAGAAGCAGAAAGAAGACAAAAGGAAAAGAAGGAAAATGATGGAAGTACGAAGAAAGAGTAAGAGAAGAAGAAGGAGAAAAAAGAAGGAACTTTTTGTTTTGAAGAAACATCTTGTTGTGGAAGTCATGTCATTCAGCAGACAGGTACAACATTCCCACTGTTATCTACCACCTCGCTAATCTGGCTCGCCATCGACATCGACATCACTTCCAATGACCCTTGATCCAGCAAGCTATCGACCTGGTCGTTATAAAGTTATGAAGTATCCGTTTTTGCTGAGCAAAGCATTAAAAGACTGGCACCCCTCGTGAAATCAAGTAGAAAAGTGCAGAGGAATCACGAACCTTCTGGTCCTCTCTCTCTGTCGTGATGCTTGACCCCTGGAGGGTGAAGACGTAGTATGACGATTACCTCCCCCTTCCATCCACAGAAAGAGAGAGAGAGTGAGAGAGTGAGTGAGAGAGTGAGTGAGAGAGTGAGTGAGAGAGTATTTTATTTGCGTGTCTAGCCTGGCGGTTTGCTGTTTGATGATGACGATTGCGTGAGATCTTGGATACGTGTTCACGCCAGCGGCTGATGGCCACCAGATGTGTAGTGCTGTGTAGCTGTAGTGCAATTGCCCCCACCCCCTTCCCAATGTCCTTCACCTTTCTTGACTATGCTTCTATGCTTCATGCACTCAGCACGCACACACACGCTCGCGCGCGCACGCGCACGCACACACAAACACACGGGAGAACGTGGTAAAAATGGCGAAGGGTCAGATCAAGTCACTTGGAATAATTTTGCCTCCTTTAGCATGGATTCCAGGGTGAAAAGAGCAAACTTCCTGAAATTGCCTGAGCAGCAAAACAACGGCCAACTTTTGTTTCTGATTTGCTCAAACGTCCTACCCTTCCATACATTTTATTTATATCACAATACGGGAGCTGTGTGCTTTGGCCCCCATCTCCACCCCGCCAGATTTTGTTCTGTATCTCATCTCCCTCGGCACTTTTGTTGGACATTTAGTCAGATTTTCTGGAAACTCAGCTTGTATTTTTACTGTTATTAGCGCGGAATATCCATTAAGGCGAACATGTATTTTGGCAATTTGACTGTTAAAATAAGATGGAGTTCAGAAGAGAAAGAAAGAGAACACGGTGAAACGTTGCAAAGGAAGGAAGAAGACAAGCATGAATAAAACTCACTCAACACTAAGATGTTTTTTTTCCCTCTAGCTTCAGATTGGTCTTTCACAATCTCATGCCACGGGTCAATGAAAGATTTGTGCTGTAATGTCTCATTTTTGTCTTTTCATTTTTGTTTATATCTACAGAGCCCAAGTTGTCGCTTGACAGTAGTAAATATTTGTGTGGTTTTCTTTCTTTACATGAAAAAAACCCTACAGGTTCTGTCATGAACATACATCACCTATTCTCTACATTCGTTTACGACCCCCTTATACATATCTATTTATAACTCAACTTAAATAGTGATACTGTAGCCTGTCCAAGTGTTTTGCTCATTGGCGATAGATGGCCAAATAATTGACAGACAAACATGTGAAATCGTTCGTGGATCTATTGTTGTATAGCAGCTTAATAAGCACAGCATTGCTTGATAACGATATCACTTGTGGTCATCCCGTGCACGACCTGCTTACCATCACCTTTTCACCTGCCCCACCCATCCATGTGGGTACCAGTCCATGGCACGTATGACTGACTACTTTTTGCTTTAAGCTAACATTAGTCACGAATACCAATATACTCCTATCTCTAGTTTGTTAACAAAGTTATATAGTAAAAGATTCATCATCTATCAGTGTAATGAAATGGTACAGGTAAGCTTAGTTTCCTCTTTACATTCACTGTATAAATTACACAGGCAAATTATTTGACATCGAAGAGTCTCAGAGAGAAAACCAAAGAAAACCCCGGCACTGAGAAAAAAGAAAAAAGAAGGAAGAAAAAGAGAGAAATAAAAGAACTACATGTAGAGAAAAGCGTGCAGTCAGGGACCGATAATAGCAACTCGTGAAGGCAAAAGGCAGACAACTCTAAGAAGTCATCTGCAGGAGTTAGAGTCTTAGGGCCAGTTGCACAACATATTTCTAATTCTGAACACTTTTAGGTCTTATATCAATTTAGGTAATCAGTATTTATAGAAACACTGTGCTCAACAAATTTTACACTTTTTAAAAAACTCTAAGTGTTTGAAATAAGATAAAAATGCTTAAGACAGACTTTTGTTCCCAACTGGATACTTTTTTGTATGCGCTTTGTGCCATGTATCTAAATGGCACTGGAGAGATTTTTTAAAAATAATTTCTAAATTTGTTTCTAAAGAAAAAAAAAGTTTTAGGAATATGCGCAGCTAGCACCTAGGTTCGTATTCGTAGAGATCGGCAGTTTATCCATGCCCGAACTTGGGTAGGGAACCACCTGGTTACGATTTCCCGACAGGTAAACTAACTCCTGATTCCAGGAGCCACTGTGAACATAAAGCTACCTGGCCGACCAGCGGTGCGGACATTCACTAAAAGGATGCCTCTGCGCATGTGTGGTTCAGTCAAAGGTAAAGTGAGAAACCTACAAATAAAAAGAGAAAAATAAATCGAAAAGCTACGAACAGGTATATCATGATCTTTAAATATGTACACATTCAGCTGCCTGCTATTAAATATTAAAATACTGTTATTTAACTGTTCGTCGTCTCTTGACAGTAACCACAGAAAAAGTAACGGTCGATAACATAAAAAAACAATGAACACTGCCTAACTTGACGAAGTTAAAACAAAGTTGCTAAGAAGGATGAGAAGTTGTTACTATGCAGTGCACGAGAAAACCTTTAACATAAATTTCCCAGAAAAATGTCAGTTTGCCTCAGCTGAGGAATTAAGACATGAACAATGGCCACCCCGAATGAATTAGGAACTCTTTTATCTTGGCCCCAATCTGCAGGGTGGGTCCACACTAGGCCAAGTTCTCTTTTTGGTTTCCATAAAGTGTCAGAATTTCAATTCCCAGCTTGGCTGAGCGCGAGTTTTTGAGTCAGTGAAAACCCTCCCTGACTTTTTACTCTTCTTGAGACAGAAGCTAAGTTTACTTTGAGACCACGTGGTTTTCATATAAACAATAGCGCAAGCAAGTTTTTTTTTCTCTTTCATGTTGTCTTTACATGCTTGCATTTTCAGATAAATTGCTTTCTGTGTTGATTTTATGCTACGGAATAAAATGAGTTGGAGAAGAGCTTACATTACAGTCACTTGTCTGGAGATGCGAGGCTTCAGGATGATGATATTACAGCCATCACCAAGTTCTCGTGCTGCTGGGCACGGCTGTGGGCGAAGGAAATGGTCATTGGAGGCGGCACATGTCTCTGTGACTGTGTCACTGTGCTCCGGGACAGGAGTTCGCATCAACTTACAAGTGAGCGAGAACCACAAGGACACAACGACAGACAATATGGCAGACACAGTGAGAGTGAGAGAAAGAGAATGAGAGATACAGAGCAGGAAGCCAGACCGACTCATATTACGACTATGTTAGATGTCCATCATCATGCAGACAATGGCTCCTTGTGAACGGAAAGAATCTGAAGAAGGGAGATAAGCAAACGATGGTAGGAACATTAGAGTGACTGTGACTCTCCTTTCGTTATATGAAATAACTTTTTACTAATACAGCGGGTTAGACAAGACTTGCTTTTCCCACAGCTTTTACACAATAGTTTCATTTAGTTTAGTTGTTACTGTTTGCTTTGTCGGAATTATAATTTATGAAGGCGTACAAAAACATATTCTGACAAGTCACGTGCGCGAACCTTCAGCACCGTTTTTTTTCTTCTATATTTAGCAAATTGCCCGCTTGTTCGGTTCGACATTTATGAGGATGTTTGTGTAAAGTACGGTGCAAATGAATTAATTCCAGCCATGCCCTTATCACAAGCACTAACGCACGTGCAGGATTAGGTCAAAAGTGTGTGAAGCAATACACGAATCTTCAAACCTACATCTTCAAGAAGGGAAAGAAAGGAGCAGGGGCAGAAGTAGAAAAGTAAAACAGAACTGTTTGAGACATGAGTGAATAAAGAGAATAAAAGAGTGAGCGTGTGAGAGAGAGAGAGAGAGAGGAGAGTGGAAAATGGAGAAAAAAATGGAAGACTGACAAACAGAGACACAAAAATGTATATAAATAGAAAGAGAGTGACAGATAAAGAGACAAGAGATTGAGAAAGAACAGAGAAAGAGAGACCATCCCACTTGTTTGAAGACTGGCCCAAGCCCCAAGCCTTATACACGACCACCCGAGTTACCGCCCCACGCAGCACCTCAGCGCCACCTAGCGGCCTGAAGATGGGAACCGTCAGGCGGCGAGCGGGAAGCTGACACGCGAGGTGTAACTCCCGACACCCGCAAAGCCCAACACCCAAATGTTTACACTGCAGCTAATCCTCGTGCGGCTCTCGCCATGTCCCTTCAAACGCCGTCAGGACCGGCAGCGTCCTCCCTTGTAAACATGCGCACAACCTTTCAATAAGCCACTCACTTCCGGTTTCCTCGCGCCTGCACATGCGCGACATAAGCGACAGCCTGCAGAGAAGATTTACCTCCCTTCGTTTCGCTGTTAGTTTGGAAGAAGTTTACAACGGTTTATAATTGTCGGCTCTTGCATGGACCTGTTGCCTCAAGGAAAACAAATCTTGTGTGTGTGTGTGTGTCCGTGCGCGCGTGAAAGAGAGAGAGAGAGCGAAAGAAGGGTTAGGAGAAACGCGGGTCTCAAAAGTAAGACGAGCCTACTTTAAACATTTTTGGAAAAGTGTAGTTACCCGGAAGACCGTATGAAGAAATACATCATGCTCTTTTTCTTTTGTTCAAAGGCCCCTGTGAGTGCACGCAAAGAGTACAACTTTTTTTTTCAAACAAATGTGAGGGCTTCGCTCATAACATTTTTCATCACCGTGCATAACCTACTTCCGTTCTCAAGATTCGTTCACGAGCACAATGAGGGACAAAACACTCAACACTACAACCACTGGCTTCTGTGTTGAGGGTGATGTTCGTAAGCCTTTGTAGAGATAAAGAGATTAGTCAATACAATTTGCTGTACCAAACGGAACCAGTTAATTTGAAGAAATGTATTGCAGTAGACTGTATTATAGTTAACATTAGGACTACTAAGAAGGTAGAGGAAAGGTGGTTCGAAATTTTAAGAACACGTCTTCTCGGAAATGATATTTTAAAAATCTACACAAGACACTTTGTTCAAATTTTCTATGGAAGACACAACAAACAACCCGAAGAAAATGTATTACAGATGGTATGTCTGTAAACAATTAGATATAATTAATAAAAAAAAGAAGAGTTGGAGGCGGGAGATTCAAAGTGTTTTGTAAATCCACTCGTCGATGTTTTTGCAGCTAAATTGTCTTCGTTGCGCTCATAAGACAAAGCCTGCTTGATATCTTCAAATGGCGCAGTACAGACCCTTTCACAGATATGGGATCGTGTTTATCAGTTCCAAACAAAAGCACTCGATGCATTAAAAATTCCCTCAGAATTTTTCTTTTTTCATGGCCAGCATGTAGCCAATAAATTCGGGAAAATCTTCTTCTTGCCATTACTGGAGACCCCCGCTGAACTTGATTCCCGCACCTGTAAGCTCTGTCCCAAAACCTCTTCTTTGTCCTCCAAATCTTTTTCATGTTCTGCCCATTGTAGAAAGCACAAGAGAAACTCGTTAAACCAGGTGTTTATACCTAAAAAGAAAGAAAAAAAAATTATGCCGTTCAGGCTATGTGGAGGCGGCGTGAGATGTGAAAGTGATCTCCCTTCATCATAAGACGCCATTATCTAATGTACACATCCGTGTTTTTCTAATTTGAACTTCCACCCCTATCATTTGAGCTTTAGCTCCCACCCAGACTTTAACACTTTAGCTGCCACCCCATGTTTAACATTTGAACACATTTTAACAGCTCTTATATTACTGGCCTCATGCTGTCTTCCCAAACGAAGACGCTTCTGATCACCTTGCACTGACCTACTTTTCATTCCCCAAATAGATTGACTGTTGCATATTTTTATGTTTTCATCCAAAATGGCCCTTATTTAGATGCTGTCGTTTGTTCTAGCCAACACCCACTGCTGGACTGTCGGTGAAGAATTGTATCCAGAGCTCTGACTAGTAGGCCAGAACACCAAACCAGTCGGTTCCTTCTCGCCAACAAGATGGCTGCTGCAAGCTTTGGCTGTCTGCCTTGTCTGGACTCTTTGTTGTTGCCCTATGCTCCTTGAGGAGTAACAAGCAATAAACTAAACTTGTCTGGACTCTTTGTTGCTACCCTATGCTCCTCGAGGAGTAACAAGCGATACACTAAACTTGTCTGGACTCTTTGCTGGGTCAACCTGTACAGCTGGCTCACCGGCAAGTGGTTCACAATGGCGCTCACCGCTTACCTCTCATTATTCTGCACTTTGTAATGTCTTCTGTCTTTCGTCTGTATTCTGGGTGCGATTTTTTAAAACAAATGATAACTTACACTATTTTGTGTTTCGTCAGTTCTTCACTCACTCTTGTCTAACCCAGCTATGTGAGGGTGTGACAGGTGAGGATAGTCTACATCGGCGGGACTGTGAGGTTGTGACAGGTGAGGAAAGTCTACATCGCCGAGACTGTGAGGTTGTGAGAGAAGGTGAGGATAGTCTATATCGCCGAGACTGTGAGGTTGTGAGAGAAGGTGAGGATAGTCTACATCGCCGGAACTGTGAGGTTGTGAGAGAGCGTGAGGGATGTGTAAGCAGTGTTCGGCCTGGCAACATATGTATGGGTCAAAACATGGAATTAATTTTACCTTTTAGAGGAGCAGGCAGTGGAACCCGAGGCTGACTGTAAAACGAGGGGTGTGTTTCGAGGGCTGTGGTGTAGGGGGGGGGGATGGGAAGGGAGTCCATCAGGTTTGACGGGAACGATGAGAGAGAGAGAGAGAGAAAGAGAGAGAGAGACTTCTGTTACAAACCTGCGACTGTTTAGCAATTGTTTCTCTTTCTCGTGGGAGTTTTTGCGCACTCATTTCACTGGGCCCATGAATGGCTAGGAGCGAGAAGCCGTTGTTATGGTTTGGTAGTGAGCACCGTTCAGGCTGGCCACATGCGGCAAATTGGGGAAAGACGCACTTGGCCACCACGCCACCTTCTCCAGACGCACCGTTGCGCCATCTAGCTGGCACAGTCTCGTTTAGGGACGATGATTTGATGGTTAACTCACACCGTGGTCGTCTTTTGCTAGCTTTTAGACATAAACAGACATAAACCTTTTCATTCTTATCGGATCTTTCTTCTTCTTTTTTCTTCTTTCTTGTTTGTTCTTCTTCTTCTCCTTCTTGCAAATGTTTCGCATTGTTACAAATATCCGCGTCATTTCGTCACTCGTATATCACAGCATTAATAATAATAGTGGAAATGGACAGAACAGAAGAGTACAGCGGTAGGGTGATGGCTCTCGGCTTGCTCTCGATGAACAGGTAGAGACCGAGAACTGCGAGTAGGCTGCCAGTGCGCCTTGTATGCAACAGGCTTTCCCATACGGCTTGCTTTCTAAGCAGGTACAGAACAGAGGTAAGGTTCAAACCCCAACAGGCGGCGCCAAGAGTGTGACAGTATAGATGTCGGTTCGTACCATGACGAAGTGGGCAGTTGCAGGGGAGTGGACAGTTAGGGGGACTGGATCATTGCCCACTCAAACAGGACCTCTGCTGGAGAAGTGACGATTGTTTGAGGAAGAACTGAATTGACAATTCAACTACCTCCTGACAAAGCAAACGTTTGCCACGTATAAAAAACGTTTTTTTCTGCCGAGTTTCATGCGTTACCTTACATCAGAGATTTCATCAGAGCTCTTCTCACGTTCATCGTTTCCCGCTCGCAGTCTCCCAGTCTCTACTATGCCGAACCCCCGGCATGCTTTATGAGCAGATGTTGATGTCTTTTATGTCTGTTGATGTGTCTTTAACCGGATGCTTGCTGATTTATTTTGGTCTGTGTCGGTATGTGTGTTAAATACATTTTGTATCTGTTTGAATGTGTGCCTTAAGTGTTTTGTAATTTGAAAACATTTGTAAAGTGCATTGAGTCTACTGTACAATGGAGAACTGCGCTATGTAAATCTGCTTGATGATGATGACGATGATGACGATGAGGACGACGACGATGATGATTAGTAATTATTAATAAAGTTTGTGTGGTTTCATTTAAACAATTTCCGCTTCATAGTCTGTCAGAGTTACTCGTATAGGGAAACGCCTTTTAAGCATTTTTATTTTCCTTTTTCATGTTTTTCCGCTTTCTGTTGTTCCGAGGTTCACTTTTTTTTGTCCTGGCCCATTTGCCGCCATAAGTCTCCCCAACTGCTGAAATCGCCCGATTGCTAGTTGCATCCACAATAAACACATGCCCTGAGCTGTTCGGTCACCACGTGCAATACGGCACGTGCAGACTGTAATTCTCCCATAACCTGATTTCTACCAGGGTCGCCAACCGTATGCTGGGTACCCGTTATACGCGGCTCTGTCGTTTCCAGGGTACTAGAGCCCAGTGTATGCCCTGTGTTGCCTTTTCTTGTGCGAGAGGTTCGTAAATACAAACCCTTAACGCAAAGCAGCCTTGGGAAAATATCTTGGAGTCGATTTGGTCTACAGAACAAGAAAAAAAGGTTACCCGAATGAGAATCGTAAGATTCCACAAGTGATTGAAAGTTGAAGGTTTAGTCCTCTAATGTTTCTGTCGCCGGGAGTGAGATGTTATAGCCCTCACTTTTCTCGGGGTCACTTTTTTGTGAGGGCAGTGCTCATCTCTTCCTACTCGCTGCTTTATCTTTTTCCACCCTCCATGATGGAGTCAGGTATATATTCTCGTCAGCTGGGTTGACTGGGGTCAGTGAGCTGCGCCACACGGGCATCGATCCGGCACGCTTCTCACTTCAGACAACAGAGCTCTAACTTGTCGGCTGTGAATACATATCCTTAAATAGACTGCAGAGTAGAACCATTTTTATGAACCTTAAATTTATGCCCAAAAAAGATTATTATTAAGATCAACGAATTAGAAATATAAAGCTGTGTCAGCTTCGACATGAAAACCCTGATCACAAGATTCGAGTGTGAAAAACCCAGACTTCGAGGTCTCTGTGTGTCTGTAAAGATCCATCTTAACCAGGTTTGATGTTGTGGGTGAAGCTCTCAGAAAACTAATTGTTTTGGAGAAACGCTTTGGACAATTGAGCTTTGTTTGCAGAGTGAGAAACGACTAGAGTTCCATGCCTTAAATCTGAGATACAAGACGAAACTTGAAAGGACATAGTTAAGAAATACAGGTACTTTATGATCTTGTGTTTTTATTTTTTTCATGTGTGTGTGTGTGTGTGTGTGTGTGTGTGTGTGTGTGCGCGCGCGCGCGCGTTCGTGCGTGTGTGTGGGCATATTTGTTTGTGTGAGTGCGTGTGTGCGTGTCTATAAATCAAAAGGAAGTTTTTCAAACAGATACAAAGATGGTCGAGGGAGTTTATTTACACGAAAGTAGGAAAGTGTTGAGAAGTAGATGAATACAGTTATGTGAGACGGATTGTGGAGCAGAACTACGAAATATGCAAAGAAAGGTCCGCTGGAGAGTGTGTGTACTCAGCACTGCGAGTCTGTGTTTGCACGTGTGTAAAATCGTGGAAGCCTGCGCGTGCGTACTCCCTCCCACGTACCCGAACCACTGATTCATAATCACTCATTGATCCTCTCATCCTTACCATTCATGTACATCACTCATTCACACACTTACCCAGACCACTAGTGCATAAGGGCGGTCCGGTGGCGCAACGGTTAGCGCCTGTCACCAATACAGTGAAGGTTGGCTGTCCTGGGTTCAGTTCTCGTCTCGGGCACGCTGTTCTTTCTCTGCATTTGGCATCTGTTTACAGGGCTGGCTGCCTTGCCGTGATATAGCCTTAGTTGCTGGCTCGGCGTAAAACACCAATCAAAAACAAACAAACAAACAAAAAAACTAATGGATAATCACCCACCTATAGTCACGTGGTGCGTGTTAAGGGCGACTGCTCTCCTGTGACATCGCTTTAGTTACTGGCAACCACCCAGCCTACTCATCTCTTGACCCAACTCAACTCCCCACCCACCGAACCCACCCTACTCATCCCTTGACTCCACTCACTGAGCACAACCCAGCCTTACTCCCTCACTCAATGTTCATATGTTTAATCATTCGGACTCACAAATCCACTCATCTCCCTCTATAACCCTGTCTCTCACTAAAGCTTTAATCTTCTCTCTCACTTTGTAATCATGTCTCTCATTTAAACTTTATAATCTCTCTCACTTTGTAATCCTCTCTATCGCTAAAGCTTTAATCCTTTTGTTTTCACTCGATGTACATTGTACAATCCTCTCGACTCAGTGTACAATCATTTTCTCTCTCTCTCTCTCACTCTCTAACTCTCTCACTCAGTGTGTAATTGGCTCCCTAAAGGAATAATACTTCAACCCTCTCTCTGATATGATATCATCTTCTCTCTCAGTAATCTGACTCCAGCGCCCACCTAACTTACTCGCCAAGCCGATTCGTGCCCCCCCAGTCCACTCCCTCCCTCCCTCACATCGTTCTCCCCGCTCCACCTTGTCCCCACAGTCCCACAGCGAGTGATGTCTGTGAGCGGGTCCTGGGCGGACCAGGCAAGTGTGTGATGCAGGTGGTCAGCAGACGGCAGTGAGGCTGCTCGTGTAAGTGATGGGCTTTGCAGCACTGCATGTGCTGGTGTTGATGTTTGCCACCCTGAGAGGGCAATGGCGCCTGTCTTGGCGCAAACAAACTTTCAGCTCGCTTGATGAATTGAAAGAAGTGTTAAGCTATTAAAAAAAAGCAGACTACCAGCCGCTGGATGTGGCTACCTTGCGGCCGTTTGTTACTTTTGGTCTCCTGTGGGTCTGTCTGTCTGTCTGTCTGTCTGTCTGTCTCACAACGGTTAACATTTTAAGCGATGACGTCTTCTCAACACCTTGTCTTTCTCCTCCTCCTCCTCCTCCTCATCATCATCATCATCGTCCGCAGCAGCACCAGCAGCGATTCCTGTATTACTTTCAGAATAAGAATCAATGATAAAATATTACCGCATTGTTAGTAAATTTTAATAATTCTTCAAACTACAAACATTAAATTCTGTTGCGGTGTTATAATTTCTATCAAGTGGAACTTATTTTCTGTGTAGATATTTGTGTCCTTCATCTTGCTAGTCTTTTGACTTCTCACTTTCTTCTTTATTGCCTACCTTCTCAAATAAATATTTGTAATAAAACTAAAAAACATGTAAATAAAAAGTATATATATATTTTTTGTTTTTAATAAAATTTGCAACATAAAGTACTGTTTGGAAGTACCAGCCATTTTGTCTAGAGTGGAAAACCAGGTAGAAAAGATACAAAAAAGGACCAAAAAAAAAAAGGGAACGAAATCGTGAGACAGGTTCCTCGGGCCCCAAGAGTAATGTTCCTCCACACAGGTTCCTGTACCCCCCCCCCAAAAAAAAAAAAGTGTTTTCAGATACAGGTTCCTCTGTCCTCAAGAGTGTTGAGACATGTTCCTCGGTCTCCAAGTGTTGTCACTGAGACAGGTTCCTTTGTTCCTAAATGTTGACTCTGCACTCGGCTAGTCTCCGACTTCTGGTTGATACCTAAACGGTTTAGATTACAGCAGAAACGGCGACCAAAAGATTTTTTTCAGATTTTGCTCTGTCTTGCGATATATGTGAGGACAGGACCATATTTCAGACAGAAGTCCGACTAAGCAATATTCACGGTGGACATATTTGTATATTCATTATATATCTCACTCTCCTTCTTTCTGTATCTCTCTTACTCCTCTACTCTGTCTCTCTTTATTTTCTCTGTCTCTCACTCAAGGTGTTTCCTGATATTTTCTGTCATCTGACTCTTTGTCGGAGTATGCTGTACATGCAATGGCTCCAGACTGTCGATTGTGGGTTTGCCATGAGAGGGCGGATTATAATTGTAAACACAATGTGAATATGACAGACTTGCAGGCAGGCCGACAGACAGGCACTGAAAACAAATATCAGGCACATTCGTGGTCGGTCTGACATGTGTGTATTTCGATTTTTTCCCTCCTTTATCATACCCACCAAACAGGTTTTACTAAAGATTATACATTTGGAACACATATTCCTGATCTACCCCCCCCCCTGCACAAATCATTCCAAAATGCTTTAAAAACAATAATAGTTGTCCACACAATAATCTAGGAAACATGTCTGTATATCACACAGTTTTCAAATGACACATGAGCTGACTAATTGGTGAGATGTTTGTAGAAGTGGTTGATGAAATTATTGGCCATGTTTAATTAGGCTTCTTATTTGATTTTTGTAAAGATTTTGACTGAGTGAGTAACTGAGTGACTGAGTGAGTAACTGAGTGACTGATTTGGTGGCTCATCCACTAGGATACAAAAAGGGGAAGGTAACGAGAGAGATTTTAGTTTTTTTTAAAATTTAAGTTGTGAGGCCCGAAAACATCAAAACATCTCAGCAGAAAAGAAGCGAGTAGGCAAACAAACAGACGGACTTACAACTGGCAGGCGACCAAAACTCCTGACGATGAAAATATTTAATATATTTGACTCGCCCACTCCCTCACCCACGCATGCATCAAACTTTGTTCCCTCTTTTGTCTTCCAGTGTCCTGCCACTAACATCTGGCGGGGCGACTGCGACATGTTTGACCACAACTGCCAACAGCTGACGTTAGTGTGTTGACATGACGCACGTGACTGCATGCTGCCACGTCACAGACAGAGAGACTGACAGGGGAAACCCAACTCCTCCTTTCAAAGGTTAAAGAGTCGTTCATCAACATTTTATAAAAAGCGAATCGAAAAACCCAAAGTCTGTTTTTAAAATACGAAGTGACATCGAGAACAAAACTGAGTGACTTCTTCATCCCTGTGTAAAGCCTGGAAGTCGAGATGCTCTTGGATAAGACTTCAAATAGCTTCAGACACACCTGTGTGGATAATTGTACTAACAGGTATGTCAGCCAATTAACCAAATCAATTTATCACAGATATTGTATGTAGTCTAAAGATGTATCTTGATTAGTGTTTTTCTGTAATTATTTGTTCACCAAAGCCGATGCGGATGTTCATTTGAAATTAGTTAAGAAGCATCATGTCGGAATAAGCCAAGAAGTTCTGTGTATCGTTGAGAAGGTATATGTTGAAGTCACACGTGTGTGTGTGTGTGTGTGTGTGTGTGTGTGTGTGTTTGAGCGTATGTGTGTGTGTGTGCGTGGGTTTGGGTGGGTAGTGGGTGGGTGAGGGGCTTAGTGTGTGATAGGCGACCAGACTCACAGACACAGTAAGTCTACTGAGTAGGAGGCTCTTCAACATTACATGTGGTGTAGTCACTCATAAGTGTCTTTCTAGACTTAATGGCGCCCACGCACGCGTAAACACACACACACACACACACACACACACACACACACACACACATAGTCTTTATACTCTAACTCTAAAAATAAATCTTCTGAAACGCTGACGTACGCTGATGTGCACTCATACCCATACACCCCTTATTTCCTCATGACACACACACACACACACACACACACACACACACACACACACACACACATACACACACACGCAAACACACACGCGCACAAACAAACACAGACACAGAAAGAGACAAAAAGAAAGAGAGAAAAAGAAAGAGAGAAACGAAGCCCCCAGTGCTACCTCGTGTACTGATGAGTTCTCTACTGATGATCACTTGAAAAAGATAACTTCATCACAGCTTCCTCATTTGTGCATCTTCCGTGTCTGCACGCCTGCACAACTCCGCTTGGCACGTGCACATAAAGAGGGTGGGGACCGGTCACGTGTGAGTGAGAGCGGCAAACCCTCACAGACAGACAGACACCGCTGGTGTGATGATTGTCAGACACCAACCTAAACCATGAAGTTGCTGAAGTAATAGTCCCACATATAGTACAGTAGTACCTCTACACACCAGTTTAAACCACAACCATTAAGTTGCTGAAGTAATAGTCACACATATAGTACATTAATATCTCTAAATGCCAGTTTCATCCACAACCGAACTCGCATGTCAACAAACTCGTATATTAAAACTAGTTCCCATATAAAATAAAGGAAATTGGATTAATGCGTTCCAACCCTCCCACAATTTATATATAAATACGGTGTAGTATACAGTACTGTATAGTGAATGTTAATGGCACAATAGTATAAATAATAAAGAGTGTGTTATGGAGGAGACGAAGACTGTCGATAATGGAGGCAGGCAGATGGCGGGGGGAGGAGGGGGGGAGTCGGAGAGCACACGGGTGCTCAATGAACCAGGTGAAGAGACAACACTATTTACACTATTTGCAACTTGAAACATTGAGATTTCCACTGACTACATTTGTTATGTCTTTACACTACGACATATAAATGTCTCGAGCTCGTATATCGAATATCCGCTCGTAAGTATGAACAAAGTTTCCAGGAATGTTTGGCTCGTATCTCGATTTAGTCGCATATTGGTTCACTCGTATGTAGAGGTCTTACTGTACCTCTGTATTTTGTATACCTGGCTGTTGTGCTGATATATCCAGGGTCTCCCATAGGTCGACTTCTTTAACATCCGGGAGCATCAAGTGTTTCAAGTAGTCAAAACTGTGAGTGATGGAGTGGCAGTCCTTGAATAGTAATCATGAATGTGTCGCTAATTGTTTTTTGTCTCCTTTTAATTATGAGCCCATTGTCAGTGCGTGGACGGTGGCACAGTTCTCATGAAAAGGTGAAAGGTTATCACAGGGCTAACAGGAAAACAGTACCGCGTGATGTCTGTCACCTTCCCACCCCTCTCCCACCCTAGCTCAGACCAACAGTATGGATATCATTTCCGCAGATGAGCATGAAATATAACACACACACACACACACACACACACACACACACACACACACACACACACACACACACACACACAGTCGTACTTGCGGAGCGGTGCGATGCGGTCCACAGAGGGGTGGGGAAGGGAGCGAGATGGTGGTGGGGGGGTGTGATAGGCCTCTGCCCACACAAAAGAAGGTCCCGAGAAAAGTGTCTATAATACCTCACTCACACCCTGCCACTGAACGACCTGACTAAGAGACCTCTACCCCCCACCCCTCACACACAAATATAAGTTTATATGTATGATGTTATCTGCTTTTTAACACTTGTACACACATGTGCTGCCATCTGTTTAGTTTTTCCCTTTAGTCTACAAATGGGAGGAAGTGACTATGTCGCCAGCATTGCGTCATTCAGTCACAACACACTTTGTCAACAACCAATAAATTCTAACGAAATTTTAAAATTCCCGTGTCGAAGACATTTTCAAAATCCCCAACTAGTCACTGAGGTGGAGTGTGATAACACTTTTCTATTCATTCACCATCCTACCCCACCTTGTCTGTGTACTACTTACATTTTTCTATTCTCTCTCTCTCTCCTTTTTAACCCTGTCCTTATTCTCTCTCTCTCCTTTTTAACCCTATCCTTCACCTTTCTCGTTCCCACTCTCACCTTCCCCCTCCGGCCCTATTGTTTATAAATGCCCAGTTATTAAAACCGGTCTGTCTGCAGAAATAGTTGTGACTCTACATGATCGAAACAAGAACATTTGTGTGAAATAAATGCCTAGAAAAAAAGAAACGTGTGAAGTAAACGTGCAACAAACATCCCAACCTGAACGTGTGAAATAAACGCATACAAAATGCACGACGGGTAACCAAAAAAAAAAAAATAAATAAAATAAAAAAAGGAAGAAATCGTACGAAACTAATTTTCGCAGTTATTTTTCTAGAATTCACAAATTTCGTATCTGCTTCGTCATAAAGAGGATTGTCTCCCTGCTGCTTACATGGCGGCGGTGCAGGGTGAGGGTGTTTAAGATGGAGAAATGAAAGCCAGAGTCTGGCTTGTGGGCCAGCAAATCATCTCTCACACCTTAAACCTGTTCTTTCTACTCGCCCACCCCTTCCACACCACAAGGGCATCAAGTGCACATCGATAAACTCGGTGGGAAATAAAATTGGTTTTAAGTTTTTTTCCCAGCACTTATCTCTTTGTGATGAGCACGCTATTGTTCCAGAAAATGTTGTGAAACCTTTTCAAATACATAAATAGGAATGAAAATATCAGGTGAATGCCTCCAGTGATCTACACACAGACAGCTTACTCTTCCTCATAATGTAGGGGTTAGGTGGAGGGTTAGTTAACTTGGTCCGTCTGGGCAGCAAAGTAGATACAGAAACCACAACCAGCTCAATAGAATCCCTGAAATGTTGGCCTTACAAGCACCCGGTCTGCCTTGTTATCCTTAAAACTATGCAAGCAACTAACTTAGGCATACATTGGTCACTTTGTCTTTTGTACGTGTTTATTTGTACAAAAATATGTCAGTTTGTCTTTTCTGTGTGTACAACATAATTATTTCACTTTGTCTCTTCTATTAGTTTATGTGGTTGTCAAGTAGCATATCCGAGAGACTGGGTAACATGTATTTTCGAAATCCGAGAGAAACTCGAGATCCGAGAGACTGGGTAGCATGTAATAAACTCAAGATCCGAGAGACTGGATAACACGTAATAAACTCGAAATCCGAGAGACTGGGTAACATGTAATATCCTCGAGATCCGAGAGACTGTGGAAAAGGAAGGGTTTATCGCTCCCCTCCTTGTCCTTCTGTTTTCCCAGCGTTACTGTCAAATTTGATTTTGCGTTTTTTCGTTACAATATTTATGTAATCGTCCGATCTCTCAGGCGAGTGTGAACTTTTTTCTTCTATATTTCCTTTTACTTTTCGTTTTACCTCACTCATTATATTTATTCTTTCTTTTTTCCATCTTCGTTCCATTACTCTATTTTTTAATAGAAGTACTGTCAAACAAAATCTGCTATTTATCATAGTGGCAGACTTTTTCATAGATGTTACTCCAGCTGCTTTTTTCAATTGTATTTTTTACAAGATATTGGAATGCTCCCTTTTGATTAAGTCTTGACAAATGAAAGTTTAGCGATGCTATTTGGAGATAAGGAGGACTCATTTCTCAGGTGCCACAACAGCTATATTCCGCTTGTTTAGCGCCACGGACGGTAATAGGACTTGAAAGTTTGAATAAGCGCCTGGCACAAGGGCGATGATGAATGTTAGCGGGGGGAACGTGTGATGGATGGTTCCAGACTACGGCACTCGTGGTCATTGGGTGCACCGTGTGCTGCTAGCTGGGTCTTACAGGCGGGAAGTTTCCATCGAGTAAACACTTGTTTTGTCTCTCTGTGTGTGTGTGTGTGTGTGTGTGTGGTCAGTGGAAGGTGCAACCTGTCTCTGAAATCACCTCGCACCTTAGTCAGTGTCTGGGTCATAGGTCATGTCACGGGGTATCTGGAGCAGTGTTATCTGTTTTTACCTGACTGAGCCCATCCTCGCCGTCTCGACCCACCCCTGCCCGCATGTGAGCACAGTGCCGGCCATTGTCTCTGACCGCACACTTTGCGCCTGCAACTTCCGCTAGACTTTATCCATAATTTTTGGTCCCTGTCTTGGAGCAGACCACGTGATGTCCGTATTTTTCTTTCTCCAACTTTGTTTGCTCCTGCTGTCTGTCGATTCTGAGGTGCGCCGAATGCTAGCAAACAACCGAGATGCATTAGAAAAAGACTCGAAACCCATGGTCCATCTCATTCACTTCCACGACCTAGTTTATCATGACACGTGACCAACTCAAGTGATTCACATTAAAATTTAGCCCACAAGCACTGTACACTGTATTTAACATGCTTGAGAGACAGGCAGATGTCTAATGCTAAAAATATCAGAGCCCTCTAATTAGCATCTCTGCTGGATTGCGAAATGAGGGGATGTATTTGTGTCATGTAAAATTCCCCTTTTGACCTTTTGTGTCAGCACGCATTTCCGTAAAAGCAGAAGTAATTGAAAACAGAGTGAGGTATCGTGTGAAATCAGTGCTGACTGTCAGACAAACACACGAAGGCCGCACCAGACACTCGGCATGCGAATGGTAGATGGAGGGGCAGAGTGTGGATTTCATCATCACACATTGAAGAGAGTTTATTCAAAAGATTAGACAACTTCTAAGGAAAGATACGGAAGGGAAGGAGGAGGGGAGACTACTAGTCAGCATTGTACTATTAAAGTTCAACAACTAACATTCTACACTAGAATATAGCTTGTAATGTTACTCAACAGGACTGTGTCACGACTTTCTAGCTCTGTGAGTATTGTAAACACAAGCGCCTTTCCAAAAAAACAAAGAAAGAAAGAAAGAACGAACGAACGAACGAACGAAAGAAAGAAAGAAAGAACGAACGAACGAACGAACGAACGAACAAACAAACGAAAGAACGAACAAACGAACTAACGAAAGAAACAAACAAAGCAAGAAAGAAAGAAAGAAAGAAATAAAGAACGAACAAAAGAAAGAAAATATCGTAGAAAGTGTACAGAAAGAGGCAGACCTTCAGCTCTAAGTGCCACGCGCTCCAAACAGTTCCAAGGAAGCATCAACTGTGTTTTATAAAAGACAGATGAACAAAAAAAGGTTTTAATAATTTTGTGTTCCTAGGTGCCGCAGCTGAAAAGAAGGTGCCGAAAATGGGTGTAGGTCGTAAACTGCGATTAGCGGTAAGTTTTTGCCATGCTATGGGGCTCGTGGAGAGCGCGTAAAACTGCGATTAAAATTAGCTTTTTGTCGTTTGGTGTGTGGCTCACAGTGCCAGCTGCCAGAGCCCGCGATAGCGCAGTGGTGTACGATTCCACATGCGCACAACTTCGCAACACCGACATCGCATGCGCGTGCTCTCTCACTCACGCCGCGTGAAACAGAAGAGAGGCTGGGGTCGAAGGGGTGGGGGAGGAGGTGAGGGTGGAGATGAGGATGAAGCGCTGTGCAAGCTCGAGCTCGTTCTCTATATTTTTCTCGCAGCGTCACGTGCACGGTGCAAGCTGATTATTCACGAAGTGGGGACATCGGACCCGAACATACCTGTCACCCAGCGTTGCCACTGTCTATCAGACTTGATATTCTTGTGAAGGTGAGCTGATCTCGCACCGAGCGCTCCACACAGGTAGGGGACTCTGCAGCAGCTTCTCACAGTCCTTAATAGAAAAACACGGTATCCGATGCACGAAAGCTGTTTTCGTTAAGTGATGACTGCTCATCCTGCTCAAAATGGTTGTTTTTCCCTCCGCTCATTCCCCTGCTTGCGAGACATCCCTCTCGGGACCTGGGGGGGGGGATCACAGCAATGCATTGCAATAATATGTGTTAAATAGGACAATAAAGTAAGGGTTAACCTTAACGAAACAAAACCACAACCACTAACATCAAGATCAACGATAAGGGGAGTGAACCACACAATAACAAACTCATCCCAATTATTCTCACACATATGCGCGCGCACACACACACACACAACACACACATCTACATGCCATTGCATACACGCACGCACGAAGAAACACACTTTATTCCTCTCCCCCATCCTTTTTCTTCGTCCACTTCTGTTCTTGTCATCGCTAAACTTTTCACCGTCTTCCCAGATAAATGTTTGTCCTCTTCAAAGGATCGACCTCTCAGCTACCAGTCTGACCGCTGTCAAGCCTCATATCTTTCAACTTCCTCGTCACACGCACTGCTAGCAGACCAACCACACCGCCGGTCCCACCCCTTTTTTCTGTGTCGCTGCTGTTGATTTACCATGTGTTTGATGATCTCCATATTAACCGACCTGACTATCAGCTCACCACACAGAGACCCGCCTCCACCGTCTGAGCTTTCTATTGGCCACATCAAGCCTAACACCAGCTTATGATTGCGGAGGATTGTTTCCTCAACCCCTACCCCCTCCATTCTTTCCCTGTTTTCATGACTGCTTCCCTATAACCAGCTTAATTATTTCAAACTTTAGGGATGAAGTTTTACTTAATTGCACTTCCAGCTACACTTATTTCCATATTTACAAGCCAAGCCAGTCTCTGTTGGTTCGGTTAAAACATTTGACTGGATTAGTGGAGCGCTAAATGTATCTGTTCTGGTTTTGTAGACTGTCACCTAAACTGAGTGGCACAAGATGCAGTCCGCTGCTGACACAGTGAGAAAATGATCATCAACTCCGCCTGACGCTTGTATAGCAGTGACCTCGGCGATTACCATAAGGGATTGAGGTTAAGGGGGCGTAGACGGTGGGCTGTCAGTCATGAGGTCAAAAGGGAGAGAACCGATTTTTTTTTTTTTGTCGTCATCATTGCGCCCCCTGATACATCGATTTCGAAACACCAGGGGGCGCAAGGGTCGGGCGCTGGGTTGTTGCGCGAGAGGCTCTTCTACAGCTTGTGCCACCCGCACCCGTCTCTGAGGGGACAGGAGAGGGTGGGGACGACTGCGGGCGTTACACCCCCCCCCCACGCACGTGCATTTTTCCTCTCTCTCTCTCACACACATACAGCACAGTGTCACAATGTGAGCGAGCAATCGAGCGAGAGTGGGCATGACGCATACAAGATTATAGAGCACGTAGAACACGTACGCACGCACACACACAGGCAGAGGGAGCGAGAGAGAGACAGAGAGTGGCAACACTTAGATATCTACTCCAACAAGTGCCCCGCGCACTCGGTGTGTTCCCCGCCGCCTTAGCGGGCAGACAGGCAGCTAGTGGGCCGCCCCGCCAAGCCCACAGTTTATCTCTCGCACAAACCGTGAGCGCGCCAACAGTTGCACTCAGGCTGAGAGCCAGAGCGGCCACACGGCCCTCGACAACCAGCAGCCTCTTGGAACATCGTATATATATATATGTGTGTGTATATGTGTCCTCACTCGTGACGCACTGGACAACAACAACACTGAGGATCTCTAATAGAGGGAATGCCTCGTAGACCTGAGTTGTGCACCTCACTGCTTCCTCACTGGACAACAGAAAAATATTTACTCACGACTGGTTTATCTGATCGATTGTTACAGAAAGAACAACAACAGTCTGCTGGTGCCATCGTTGTTCTTACTCTAGCCAATTAATCAAGGTAAGGCGCATTTTTTAAAATACTTTCACGACTTCTATAACTCGAACAAATAATAATCAGAAGAAATGGGGGAATAATTAGAGAAAATTCCAGGATACTCTACGTAAAAAAAGTGCATTAGTGCACATTATTTTAATGATTGTTGTTGGTGCGAGTTGGGGGAATGGCAGGTGAGCATGATGTTCAGGTAAGGACTTAAGAAGCAGCCAAGTGTGGGCCCTCGGCGCTGTCAGTTGTCACTCGCAGACAATGAAAGCACGCGCGCTTGGCACCGACAACAGGGCAGCGAAGGGATGCTTTCCACACGCGCAACTGGCGTTTCCAAAAACACGCAAAACGCTTGAGAGAATATATGCGACTGTTTTTACACACACATACATAGAGAAAACACACACTGAAGCACACAACCACACAAACATCAAATGAACAACACAGACACACACACACGCGCACACACATACTTGCACTTTTGCACGCATTTACGTAAAAGGAAGGAGACAAAAACTTTGCAAAGAAGGAGAAAGAAATTCATTCAGTAAAGTAATTCTTAATGTATTAACATCAAATAAATTGTGAATATTGTTTTGCAGACAAATGATGGGGAAAGGGGTAAAAACCTCTTCTTTCGTAAGATTGTAATGTATCGGAGGAAGAATATTTCTGGTGCATTGACATCTTTGCACCCATGTCTAATATTTTCGTGATGTGGTTATTTTATTGGATAATTGTAATTTTAAACTGTCATGTCTGCAGCAAATTTATATGGCTGCTGGGAAAATTTTCAGGTTATATGTTTTTGCCGAGTGTTTATGTTCGGCTCAACCTGTTTGTATTATTTATGAGTGAGGCTGGCTTATGACGAGCTGTTGGCATCTGCAGCATGGATCGTGAAAGTTACAGTCAGTAATGGCCAGTAATTACTATTGGAAAACACCTGTTGGGTTTTGTACACAGGACAGGTGTATAATTTCTAAGGTTGAAGCACCGTGTGTGTCCCTACCATTTTATTTCTCGTATTTTAATTTATTATAAAATCTTACTTCTGAGCAGTCGATCGATCAGTTTGGATCAGTCACGTGATCGATGGACATTCTAAATTCTGGATTACGGGGGAATTCTTGATCGGAGGGATTTTAATGAACAGACAATCTTTCATTCTGGTTGTAGACATATTCAGGACAAACATAAAAGGAATTTCACAGAAACACCAAATCGCGATTATAACTGCGCGCGCGTGCGTGTATGTCTCAACGCGAGCACGAACTACTCCCTAACATACATTTTCAATTTTTTAAAACTTTTCTTATTGCTGTCACCACTGAATGGAGTCGGCAAAGAGATAAACCTTATCACTTCTTGTTAATAGTAGTAGTGGTAGTAGTGCCACGTCTTTCAACAAGCAGAACCTGCCTATCTACCAGTGCTTACCGCCGCCATTGTGTATCTCCCTTCTCAATCGATTCGGAGCCGGCGATAAAAGCCAGCCGGCATGCTTGAGATAATAAGAGATAATAGTTTTCTTCTCCTGTCGTGTTGATGCCCTGCGAAAGCAGTGATACGGACGAGTTTGAAAGTTGCCCTGTGTGTGACACTTAGATGTGCGACCTTCAGCCTGTTTACTGTTCGCTTTTCTTCGTTTTCTTGTAGAGTGACACTTGTACTGACGAGGGCAGCGGTGTCGGCTGGTGAGCGTCATAAACGACTGAAGAAGGTGTTATTGAAAGATGACGGCGATGACTATGACGTCAGTGCACCATCTTCCGCCCGTGCCACCCTGCTCCTCCCTCCATCACATGAGGGGAGAGTACTCCTGCGACGCTGACCTGATGTCTTCTCCTCCACTGCATCCTCCGTCTTTTCTGAAGGCCAATATGTCGTCACCTGTGTCATCACCACAGCAACAGCAACAACTTTCTCCGCACCAGTCTTCTCACCATCCCTTACTACCTCCGCTGACGGCAGCAGCAGCACCACCACCACCACAACAGCAGCCACACCGCGAACATGTTCACCAGCAGGACCAGAGCCACCTCCAGACCCAGCATTCTCTCCACCACCATCATCAGCATCAACAGCAGCACCACTTCCAGCAGCAGTCTCACCAGTCGCCTCATCATCCCATGAATATGCCCATCGCAAACCGCTTTTACGACAGCAACAACCACCTGCAGGCCGCAGCCAGCCACTCCCACATGAACCTCTCGCAGCACGGCCACACCTCACATCCCCGCCAGCTGCCAGTCCCGCACCCCATGAGCCTGGTGCCGCATGCAGCATCTCACTCAGGGGGCGCTAACTCTATAGGAGACTGGATGAACGTCAAGTTCCCTCCTCCTGCGCCCCGTACGATGTTGTCGAGGAGTTCAGCGGACGCGACGTGCTCGGGCTCCCTGGGCCGCGTGACGTCATCAAGACGATGTGAGCCGCGTATCCGGCGACCAATGAACGCGTTCATGGTGTGGGCCAAATCGGAACGTAAGCGACTGGCAGCCGAGAACCCGGACATACACAACGCCGACCTCAGCAAAATTCTGGGTAAGCTTTTTTCTTTCATTCCTTCATTTTTTCTTCTTTCTTTCAACGTCTTTTCTTCTTTCCTAGCACGTCTTTTTTTCTTCCTTTCTTTTCTACTTCCCTTTTTTTCATTTATTTAAATTTTTTTTTTAATTTATTCTTTCAGTTTTTGTTTTTCTTTAATCAATCTTTCCTTTTTTAAATTATAACAATGCGGTCCGATGGTACTAACCGTACGAACGTTGCTGCAATTATCTGAGAGAAAACATTTGCAGTTAAGCTTGAAATAATGTTTTATACAACACACAATACATTCTCTTGCATCGACAAGGCTCCAGACTTTGGTCCTTCGTTACAGACCGTCAAGATGGTCTTACTGACTGAGAAAGTAGGAGAGATTTATGTCTTTACTCTTAAAAAAATGTATTGATTCATTAATTAATTTATGAGAAAAAATGTTATTTTGTGATGACATGAGCACGAGAAGTTGAGCTCCCTCGAGAACACAGTTAATTATCAAAGATTGGTGATGTTGCTAGTATTAGTAGCAATGACTCCACAAGAAATATTCGCTGTAGTTTGAGACAAGCTAGTAGCCACTCAAAACTGTAGCAGGGGTCACCACAAGGAGTGCTCAGTAATGCAATGCACAACAATTTGCTATGGAAACGGAATTTGTTGTTGTTGTTGTTGCTGCTGCTGCTTCAGTACCACGTGTAATTATTAAGAACCCTGGGACATAACTAGTAATGTGGATACTACAGTGCACAGTGATTATAGTTCCTCGGGATTTTATAGGGCTACACGAGACAGCAAAACAGAATCTTACCCGTTGAGTTTCTACCCGCTAGGTGTGAGAGAGGGCTCCCTCCACCGGGTACTCGGTGCTTGCCACCTCCAAAACCGAAATTCGGACCATGTGGTTGTCTTCCTGTGCACGGTTCATTGATTTTTTTTTAGTCTTTTTTTTTTTTAGTTCTTTTCACGATGATTGGTTCCGTGGATAAAAAAGTCAGAAGTGAGGGTTCACTTTCTGTCTCTCTCTCTCTCTCTCACTCACATACACGTCAGCAATAGCAGGCATTACCAAAAGACACCAACATTAACCTGTCGGTGTCTGCGAAAATATTTCGCCCCCGAAGAAAGGTATGCGGTCGGTACGGTTTCAGCCAGAGTGGTAGGTGTGAATACTTGTGACGAGGCGTGAAACGACAACTGCTAAGAGATATTGTCCGATAGTTCACTTTACATACCCTGAGAGAGAGGGAGGGAGGGGGAGCGATTAGGAGGTTGGTAGAAGAAAAAGATCATCGACATGAACCTATGAGGTACATTGTATCATCGATATCTGCAAAGTGTTATGATAAAAAAGATAATGCAAATGCCAAAATACGATATTGTTTCCTTAAATCAATACAACTGAAATAACATGACACAAGGAGTATATCCACAGATCCACGTTAACAAATATTTTGTATGTTCATATGTGACAAGTCACTGACATAATGTGAAGCACGAGATACTCTAAGTCGCCCTAGAGATTCAAATATTATTATTATTTGTTATGTTTTATTCTTTAGAGAATATTTTCTCCTGGTCGTAAAAAGAAAACAATGAATGACAAAATATTCGAGGAACTACTTTCTTGAAAATACAGCATTTCTAAGGAAAATTCGATGTATCAAAATATAAAATACATATAAATGGAACTTTTTATGACGGCCATTGCTACTTGGAATTGGTAACATGCCCTTGCTGTGCTCGCTGAAGTGAGATGCACATGCACATGCACCTGGCAAACATTCCTGGTTATAAAGAGCATATCTGCGGACAGCACCAGACAATGTACTGTGAGAGAAAGCCCTGCATGAAGAGTCTTAATTAGGCAGCTACACCCTCGATACCTCTGATTACAGGAAACATTTGCACACAAGCCAGCCACATGGCAAAGGCCACAATAAACACAGGACTAATGATGTAACTACATAGACGGTCATAGACAGTCATGATGTTACTAATAATATCACTACATAGACAGTCATGATGTTACTAATGATGTAGTTATATAGACAGTCATGAGGTTATTAGTGATGTAACTATTTAGTCATAGACAGTCATATTGTTACTAATGATGTAATTATATAGACAGTCATGATGTTACTAATGATGTAACTACAAAGACAGTCATAGACAGTCATGATGTTACTAATAATATCACTACATAGACAGTCATGATGTTACTAATGATGTAGTTATATAGACAGTCATGAGGTTATTAGTGATGTAACTATATAGACATAGACAGTCATGAGGTTACTAATGATATCACTACATAGACAGTCATGATGTTACTAACGATATCACTACATAGACAGTCATGAGGTTACTAATGATATCACTACATAGACAGTCATGATGTTACTAATGATATCACTACATAGACAGTCATGATGTTACTAACGATATCACTACATAGACAGTCATGAGGTTACTAATGATATCACTACATAGACAGTCAAGATGTTACTAATGATATCACTACATAGACAGTCAAGATGTTACTAATGATATCACTACATAGACAGTCAAGATGTTACTAATGATATCACTACATAGACAGTCAAGATGTTACTAATGATATAACTACATAGACAGTCATGATGTTACTATTAACATCACTACATAGACAGCCATGATGTTACTAACTACATAGACAGTCAAGATGTTACTAATGATATCACTACATAGACAGTCAAGATGTTACTAATGATATAACTACATAGACAGTCATGATGTTACTATTAATATCACTACATAGACAGTCATGATGTTACTAACTACATAGACAGTGATGATGTTACTAATGATGTAGTTATATAGACAGTCATGAGGTTATTAGTGATGTAACTATATAGACATAGACAGTCATGATGTTACTAATAATATCACTACATAGACAGTCATGATGTTACTAATGATGTAATTATATAGACAGTCATGATGTTGCTAATGATGTAACTACATAGACAGTCATAGACAGTCATGATGTTACTAATAATATCCCTACATAGACAGTCATAATGTTACTAACTACATAGACAGTCATGATGTTACTAATGATGTAATTATATAGACAGTCATGATGTTCCTAATGATGTAACTATATAGTCATAGACAGTCATGATGTTACTAATGATGTAATTATATAGATAGTCATGATGTTACTAATGATGTCATTATATAGACAGTCATGATGTTACTAATGATATCACTACATAGAAAGTCATGAGGTTACTAATGATATCACTACATAGACAGTCATGATGTTACTAATGATATCACTACATAGACAGTCATGATGTTACTAATGATATCACTACATAGACAGTCAAGATGTTACTAATGATATCACTACATAGACAGTCATGAGGTTACTAATGATATCACTACATAGACAGTCATGAGGTTACTAATGATATCACTACATAGACAGTCATGATGTTACTAATGATATCACTACATAGACAGTCATGATGTTACTAATGATATCACTACATAGACAGTCATGATGTTACTAATGATATCACTACATAGACAGTCATGATGTTACTAATGATATCACTACATAGACAGTCATAATGTTACTAATGATATCACTACATAGACAGTCATGATGTTACTAATGATATCACTACATAGACAGTCATGATGTTACTAATGATATCACTACATAGACAGTCATGATGTTACTAATGATATCACTACATAGACAGTCATGATATTACTAATGATATCACTACATAGACAGTCATGATGTTACTAATGATATCAGTACATAGACAGTCATGATGTTACTAACGATATCACTACATAGACAGTCATGATGTTACTAATGATATCACTACATAGACAGTCATGATGTTACTAATGATATCAGTACATAGACAGTCATGATGTTACTAACGATATCACTACATAGACAGTCATGATGTTACTAATGATATCACTACATAGACAGTCATGATGTTACTAATGATGTAACTACATAAACAGTCATGATGTTACTAACTACATAGACAGTCATGATGTTACTAATGATATCACTACATAGACAGTCATGATGTTACTAATGATATCACTACATAGACAGTCATGAGGTTACTAATGATATCACTACATAGACAGTCATGATGTTACTAACTACATAGACAGTCAAGATGTCATGATGTTACTAACTACATAGACAGTCAAGATATTACTAATGATATCACTACATAGACAGTCATGATGTTACTAATGATATCACTACATAGACAGTCATGATGTTACTAATGATATCACTACATAGACAGTCAAGATGTTACTAATGATATCACTACATAGACAGCCATGATGTTACTAATGATATCACTAAATAGACAGCCATGATGTTACTAACTACATAGACAGTCAAGATGTTACTAATGATATCACTACATAGACAGTCATGATGTTACTAATGATATCACTACATAGACAGTCAAGATGTTACTAATGATATTACTACATAGACAGTCATGATGTTACTAATGATGTAACTACATAGACAGTCATGATGTTACTAATGATGTAACTACATAGACAGTCATGATGTTACTAATGATGTAACTACATAGACAGTCATGATGTTACTAATGATGTAACTACATAGACAGTCATGATGTTACTAATGATATAACTACATAGACAGTCATGATGTTACTAATGATGTAACTACATAGACAGTCATGATGTTACTAATGATGTAACTACATAGACAGTCATGATGTTACTAATGATGTAACTACATAGACAGTCATGATGTTACTAATGATGTAACTACATAGACAGTCATGATGTTACTAATGATGTAACTACATAGACAGTCATGATGTTACTAATGATGTAACTACATAGACAGTCATGATGTTACTAATGATGTAACTACATAGACAGTCATGATGTTACTAATGATGTAACTACATTAAACAGTCGTTGGCTTTGTCGCACATAGCGAGGGCGAGGGCTGATAAGCTCAGTGAAAGCTGTTTGGAAATATTCTCCATGTGTCGTTTAATTTTTCTTTTAATTGATGGTGCAGATGCTGTTTAACAAAACTTTGACTGTTAAGGCTGGCTGCTCAAGCCCCGCTCTTTGTCAGAAAGTTAACCATCAGCATTGCAAGCTGTCACAATTATATGTTTCCAGGAACCAGTTTGTGAAAATCAAAGTGTAGATTTTGTAATAAAACTTATACAGAAAATTGGAAGAAGTTTAAGGGATATAGTTATAGGTGCGACAGCTGTCTTAGAGAAAACAAACTGTAGGGTCCTAGGGCCTGTAGGGGAAGTGAATTGTAGGTGGTTTACTTTGTCAAGTGCAGCCAGTATCAGTCAAGGGGATTTCAGTCTACATCATCCTGGCAAACCCCAAGCAGCTGATAAAGTTTATATCTGTACGACTGATGATGAGGAAAAAGCGAAACTGGAGGAAGTCCGTTACCGGAGCTGGTGAACTGCATCAATCTGGCTTCACGTGTTCTCATTCCACCAAGCTCACCGATTCCACTACCAGACTCTCCGCCAGCCCAGCACCCGAGGCGCCGCCCACCAAGCGGGTGGACCACGCCCACCCAGCGGTTACCGGTGGTCGAAGACGCAGGGCGGCGGTGCCTTTGATCGCGTGCTCGCCTGGAGAGCGATTTCCAAACGGTGTGTGTGTGTGTGAGAGAGAGAGAGAGAGAGGGAGGGTGGGGGTGGGTTAGACGCGGATATTTATATGGTTGGCAATATGATCACGTGCTACCGGACAGTCTACTGGACCGACCACAAGTCGCGCTTGTAATGTTTATGCACACGAACTTTGACTTCCCAAGTTAGCATACCTGCCACTGTTTATTCCTGTCCTAAGTCAGACATGCTTTGCAGATGACTTGTCTGTATGCTTTCTGTTTCTCCTGTATGTGCTTTTCCAGCATGTTGTGCCAAGCATTGGCATTTCTGATTTATCAGTTTGTAATGCTGGGGTTGTGGTGGTGGTGGAGATGGTGGACGGGGGAAAGTAGTGGTGTTTTGTGATGCCGAGCCCACGTCTTTGATATGTGAATGTTAAGAAGAGTTAGAGAGTGGTGAAACTCTATTAATGTAATAACAGGGTTACAGAGTGGTGAAACTCTATTTAATGTAATAACAGGGTTACAGAGTGGTGAAACTCTATTTAATGTAATAACAGGGTTACAGAGTGGTGAAACTCTATTAATGTAACAACAGGGTTACAGAGTGGTGAAACTCTATTAATGTAACAACAGGGTTACAGAGTGGTGAAACTCTATTAATGTAACAACAGGGTTACAGAGTGGTGAAACTCTATTAATGTAACAACAGGGTTACAGAGTGGTGAAACTCTATTAATGTAACAACAGGGTTACAGAGTGGTGAAACTCTATTAATGTAACAACAGGGTTACAGAGTGGTGAAACTCTATTCATTGTAACAACAGGGTTACAGAGTGGTGAAACTCTATTAATGTAATAACAGGGTTACAGAGTGGTGAAACTCTATTAATGTAGTAACAGGGTTACAGAGTGGTGAAACTCTATTAATGTAGTAACAGGGTTACAGAGTGGTGAAACTCTATTAATGTAGTAACAGGGTTACAGAGTGGTGAAACTCTATTAATGTAACAACAGCAGAGGCAGGAGACGTGTGAAACAAAAGCAGACAGCTCTGGGGTAGGGGTCGGAGGGCAATAAGTTGGGTAAAGAAGGTAGGATAAGGTGAAATAAATTTGCGATGAGGGCAAAACAGTGGGAGAAAGGAGAGTGGGGGTGGGGTGAACATCTCTTTACATGAAGACTAGTAATTTTATTCTTCTTTTGTAGGCGCCCATGAAGACAGTGTGTGTGTGTGTGGGGGGGGAAGGAGATTAAAGTCAAAAAGAAAAACACGAATGTTGGATTCAACTTCTCTTATCAAAATTAATACAAAAAGCAGAAAATTGTTCGTTCTGTTTGCACACTGGTTAATCAACCTACTTCCATAAATCGATGTTTAAAAAAACTGCTTCTATTGTGTACATTGTCGAGATTAAATTCTTCCACAGATATTTCCGGCCTCCCAGTTAAAATACAGTAATGGTTTTGTTTTTATTGTGGAAGGGGAGAAGAGAGTAGGACAGCGTATTTCACTACCTTAAACAATACATTTTGGTCACAGAAATGCAGTTGTAGTAAAACACCAATACTTTCCTTTTCCTGTTGATCTGTATCAAGAAATTAACACGCAGGTGCAAACACAACCAGCCCCACCTAAACCCCACAGGCACGCACACACGGATGTAGGTATTTTTTCGAAAGAAGGTTTTGAAGAGAGCTATAATTGTCATAGTTTTCTTATCAAAAGCTTCTCGCCACTCATTGATAATTAAGTGGCAGGAGGCGCGCGAAGGGAGCGTGAGTCAGCGTCAGCTCTGGACATACGGGCACGCGGTGACGTCACGAGGGGAGCTGTGGCGAACGCCCGACTCGAAGACCACTTGGTTCGCCTCACGCTGGCGCACTTGCAGCCCCTACAGTCGCAGAGATCTGCGCTGCTGATTGGTCGAGTGCTGATTGTATAGTGCTGTACAGGAGAAAATGTCTGGTGTTGTGCTGCATAGTATTGTTCAGCTGTATCTCAGCAAACAACCCTCTTGATTTGGAGATTTTATGAGTGAGGCAGCTGTGACAAACCCTCCCTCTCCCCTTGCAAGTTTCGACTGATTTTAAAGATGAATATAACGAGAAATAGATAGTTCTGGTCTCAAATGGCTGGAATGAAAAGAGCTTTACTTTTAGGACGATTTACCTCGTGATTATTAATCGTTGTCTTGGCGTAAAACCATCATCTCATCCTGCTCACTCTCAGTCATCAGTCTGTTTTGTAAGTCTTAATCTCCAAGTGTCCGTAGTATCCAAATATCCATTTTCAAATTTTCACAAGAAAAAGCCAAAACTGTCAAGTTATTTCATGGTAACGGGCAATCTTTGTTCTTAGCTTTTCATTGGTTTCAGTCTTGGTGATGTAAAGGTTACATGAACGACATTGTTTTCACTTTATTGTTCACTTCGATGTTTGAAGAAGGGTAGTTGACAAACTCGATGGTGCTATTTTCTCAGAAATATTTACTGGTCTCAAGCCTGTATTGTGAAGAGACATACTCAGAAACAAATCTCAGGCTGGTCTTTAAAATGCGAAACACTCCTGACAGCAGTGGGTGGTTAAGACAGCGGGAAAACCCGATCTGTGAAGTAAACGCGTGGGACATCGTGAGATACGATGAGGAACTGAATATTATCCAAAAATAGTCTCAGACGTACGGGAGCGCATACATGCATGCTCGCACGCACACACACACACACACACACACACACACACACACACACAAACTGGAGTTAAAGAGAAAGAATAATGAAGCGGATGTTATCAGTGACGCGTGGTGTACACACCCCCATGTCAAGCAAGCTGTGACATGCTCTGTCAAAAGGTCACTGGCCAGTCGTTTGTCTGGTCTCGCTGAGACTGGATGCTAAACAGATAATCTCCTGTCGAAGTACAAACAGTTTGGCTATCCACGGCGAACTGTTTCATTTGACTCCTAGTAAAAATTGGACATAGTCACATATTCAGCATAGGAAAACCTACAGTTTTTCACCTAAGGCTTAAATTTAGCTGTGCCGCTGACCCTACGTGACCCAACGCCCACGTACACCCATGACGTAGCCAGCACAGAACCACGCATACATAAGCACATGATCGTGAGCCATGGCATACTACCAATAGCCGGTCACATGACATCTATCTAGTCACCATGACGCCCACATAACATACACATGTGTACTACTGATGTCCTGTCCTGTACTAGTACAGAGGTTCGCCCTCGCTCGGTCCTCATTTCTCGAGAACTCCCACATGTTAGTCATGTTACTCTTTGCGGGAACTTTAGTTAAATGACAGGAAAAAGTGACTAGCTCTGCCTTAAATCATCATTTAAACGCATTAGTTTTTGATGATGTGGGTGAATAGTTTTAATTTCTTAAACTAATTCATGTGCCTCTTTATTTTTTAAGAAAGTATCTTGTGTGAGTATGTGGCATTTCAAATTTGTCTTGAAGCGATTGGAAGCCATTGTTGTGGCTTCTTGACAGAATGATGGGGTCCTTTGGCATCATATGACTGGGAATCCTTTTCTTCACAAAAGAGCAAAATCAAACTCTCCCTAGTATGTGCTCCTCAAAGACAATTTACTTTTTAAAACAGTTTACGACCTATCATAGCTATTGAAAAGAAATCAAGGATTCTATACTCTTTCCTTACGAAGTCGGGTACTATAGTGAATATCACAAGTGAATGATGAAGAAGCTACAAGACCCGAAACGTGACAGAAGTCTTCAAGGCCATAGTTAGAGATACATTCGCCGTACTGACTTTAGTGGACTGATGTAGACAGCCTCGCTGGAAACATCCAGGAGGTGCTACTCTCAACAGCCCAGGAAGTTCTAAGCCGTCAATGGAAGATGAAACAACCCTAGGTCACGAGCAACATCCTCGATCCCTGTGACCAAAGGAAGGCCTTGAAAATAGAACAGAAAAGATCCCTTAGCAGCTTCCAAAATACAAATAAGTGGATTGTGCCATCAAGAAAGCGATGAAGGCAGCTAGGGAGAACAGGACAGAGAGCCAACGTTGGACAGTAGAGGATGGAGTTGCCCAGCATGGCAGCAAAACGGCCAATCAGGTCCTTAGTAGCCAAGACCGGCCAACAGAAGAACTCAGTCATCGAAGACAGAATTTGCCACCATCTCATAGAAAGCACTACTGTACTAAGCCGATGGACTGTTACAAAGACTTGTACAACGTTCAGCTGAACACATAGGCTAACATCCTTCATAACAGTCGGACTGAAGCCAGAGAACCTGTAGACCTACCAGTCCTACGGGAAGAGGTCGAGAGCGCTGTACGCAGCCTGAAGGGAGGTAAGTCACCTGGCGCTGATAACGAGCTCAAGCAGGGTGGAAAGAAACTACAAAGGTCATCACTGTTCTGTGCCAGAGAGTCTGGGCATGCAAAAAATGGCCGCAAAGATGGACGCCCTCACAATTCATCCCCATGCCAAAAAAGAAGTGCCAGGACTAAAGAACCATAAGCCTTATCAACCATCCAAGCCACCCAGCCTACACCATCGCCGAGGAACTATAGCAGAAGAATAGGCTGGCTTGAGAGCAGGTAGGAGCACAGTTAAACAGATCTTTAACCGTCGCTTCCTAATAGAGAAGTATCTTGTGCTTCAGCAGGACCTTTATCACAACTTCATAGATTTTAAAAAGGCTTTTGAAAGAGTCTTGCATGAGGGGTTTGATGCGAAAATTCAACATCAAAGAGGGTCTCGTCCAAGTCATCAAAGCACTATGTAAGAGCTCAACGAAAGTACTGATGGGTAACCAGATAAGACCTTACTTTCACACGATGGTAGGCGGTGTCCTCCATCACCTGCGCTGTTGAACACTCTTTTGGAGAACATCATGCGTGAATCAATCGGTGATAGACCGATTTGCAACCTACGCTTTGCAGACGACATAAATCTGTTAGCAGGCACTAACAAAGAACTGCAAGATCTTACCAACAGACTGACAGAATGGCACCGATAAAAGTTATGGTCATTGGTATTGGCAAAGCAGAGATCAACACGAATGGGGCATGGCTTGAAGAGGTATACAGCTTTAAGTAATTGGAAGTTACCATTTCCAAGGACGGCAGCTCCACGTCATCCACATCAGGATCGCAACAACAACAGCAACAGCCATAACATCAGGTTTAGTACAAAGTACAATCTGTACAAGTCCCTCGTAGTACCGAACCTGCTTTACGGATGCGAAACGCGGACCTGCTTGCCGATGGTTTGTAACAGACTGATGGCTTCATAATAGCTGTCGAGACAGATAACTGAGTTGGATGTCTTGCAAAAGAAGATTTCGATGTCACGAGATTTGTTTTACAGGCTCTCTGATTTGAATTTTATATTTTGGTTAACTCGAAGGTTCTGCGGTACAACTCTAGAAATGTATTTCCTCAAAACATCGTCGCAATTGAATTATTCACAGACTTGTGTAAGTGCGGGCAGTACTCCCTCAGTATTGATATCACAGCAAAAAGATGTTCAAAAGCGCCGGAGTTTCCTGTTGCACATGTTTTAACAGTCCTGGAAAGTACTTTCGAAGTAGCTTCCTATTGAACATGGATGTCTCAGTGACCTCGCAGACAAGGATACGGAGACTGCTCATGTCACTGAGCCACTCGTATGTCGAGTACATTCCCCGGAACGTATCTCTGTCAGATAGGAGAGAGAGAGAGAGAGGGGTGGGGGAGAGAGAAAGAGGTTATCGCTTGCTACCATCAGTCATGATGTGCGTTGTTTTGGTCGTAAGGTTAGAGGTCACCGTCGCACGTGCATGTCGCCAGGCTCGTGTATGCACTCGTTTTGTGCGCATGCGGGCGGACAGCTGACACTTGAAAGGCGCAGGTCCCATAAGGAGAGTGGTAGCCTCAGGAGGCACGAACAACAGTGACAAGGATTCACTGGCAACAGGTTTTGTTTGGGGACCGATGACTATCGAATAGAAGGGTGACGACATTAGATAATTGGTGATGATCCTTTCCTACTGACGGGTGGCAGCACTGTAGAGAAGCAGTCATGACACTGTCCGGATGACGGATGATGACAGGCCCTGGGTGGGTCCCATGATACAGGGTTCCAGTCCCGGGTTTCGTGAGGAGCCCCTATGGAGGGAGAGGATTTTGTAAGGCGCACGTCCCCATGACGAGTGTTCACCATATCAGAGTGTTGTGTTTATTACTGCGGCTTGATATGAATTTCCGCAGAACTGTGCTTTAAATGAGACCCAATGGTAAAGCTCCAGACATTCACTTGTCCGAGCAACGAGTTGTATGAGAGAATTCCCACAGACATGTCTTGGTGTCCTCAGTGCCCTGTGTCAGTCTCTGTTGTAAGTGTAGTTACACCACTAGTACTTCATTAATTATCTTGACTTGTGCACACTAACCTGCGTGTAGAGGCCAGTTAGCGCAGCACATGCAGGTGTTTACAGTTATTTATGTTATTGTTTTCACCTCTTAGATGCCGAAGTCCGGACATAATGCTGTGTGATCTCCCCTCCCCATCTTTTATTTGTTTGCTTGTCAAGTGAAAGAGGTGTGAATACGTGAAAGGCAATACACTCACACACATTTTTCTTGTAAACAAACAAATCACAATCCGCAACATCCTCCTGACCCGTTCCCGATCGCGTGCACGAATACTTCTTTACCTGTACGCATGTATATAATATTTTAATTTATAGAAAGAATGTCCCCGCGTGGTGAAAAGCTTAACCCGCTGCACACGAAAGACTATAAACGAATCTGCAGTCAACCATACAGAAAACAACAGCATCAACAACCCAATGACACCATGACAAACATAACAAACAAGACAAAATGAAGATGAACTGAGGAGTGAACTGGGAGTGAACTGAAGAGTACGATTGATTATGAAAGATATTTCTTTCGGAAAAGAAGAAAAGAAATATGAACACATGAAACCGCCACTACAACAGTCATAAGGTAACCACGGGCGAGGACGTGTGACAAACGAGAATAAGATAATTTTATTAGCACTGGATAGACACATTCATCAGCTTCTGAAATAAAAGTAATAGAAGATAAGTCATAGCTTCTCAGTTTTATTTAAAAGAATTGTATAACGCAAGTAAGAGAGGAGTGCATTGACCTGGTGTGATATTATCGTGTGATATTATCGTGTGATATTATCTGGCAGTCATCTTACAGCTGTTCAAAGCTTGTTTTTCCATTACGCAAGTACTACACACCCAATCGTACTCATGGCTGAGTTCTGATAAAAAAAAAAGAAAAACAATTTACCTGTCACATGCTCTTTGAATCACATCTCGCAGACAGGTGCACCCTAACTTCTCCCACCAACCCCAGGCGTGAAATGGGCCGCGCATGCTTTGCGCGTGCAATAATAATAATAATAGTAATAACAGCCGGAGCAGAGAGAGAGAGGTTTCGCTTCATCACATGCTTCCTAGCGGCGGCAACACGTGTGAGGTAGGAACCTGAACTGGGAGGAGAAAGCTCTCTCTCTCTCTCTCTCTGTGTATATGTGTGTGTGTGTGGCTGTCTGTGAAAGCTCTTGTTTGTCTATTATTCTGTTCCGCTAGCACAGTAAGAAAAACGAGCTTTATTCGAGCCAAACACGTTAATGCCTGCCTTCCTCCCTCTAGGACTATTATCTCTCCATATAAATCAAACGAAGCAGAAAGGAGGTTTCACGGCAGGCACACCTTGTGGATGTTGAAACACGGGGTGTGCTGGTGCATAATGAAGATGTCTTGGGGGACATGGGTGGGCGGACGGAGGGACGGGCATGACTGAAGGTCGAGCCACCAGTTCAATAAATCTTCAACCTATAACCGCTGAGCATTTTTTGGAAAACAAATGAGCTGTAAAAAAATTAAGTATACAAGAAGTTTCCAGTAAAATAATCAAAGATAAAAAAGATACAAACGTAAATAAAATAATGAAGATATTCGAGTTTTAAACAAGTCTCTATAGGAAGAGTTTGCTGCTGCCTGTGAAGGTATTAGTCAAATAGTTTTCTTCATTCTCTTGAAAGAGGTCTACTCTTATGTTTGTGAAAGTTTTTTCCTGGTTTTTGTAGTATTTGGATAGCACACAGACACACAGACATTGTCATCAGTGGGCTCACCTTGTAGGGGGCAGCAAAATTCTTTGTAAATTGTAAACAACAGCTAACTGAAAGCTGTTAGCAGCTGTAACTAACTGACAACATTTCTGAACTGATTAAGAATTATTTTAGTAACGATGGCAGCGATGATACTAACAAAAAACATTAGGTAGTCCTTTCAGGCTATAGTTGTACTCTCACTTTATTTTTTCTCTCTTAAACACACACACACACACACACACACACAGACACAGAGAAAAGTACAATCTCAGAATTCATTGCGCTAACTCTTTATTTACAATATACAGTTTATGATGAGTAGTTTGTTTACTTCCATTTTGTAACACAATGTGCGATATTCTACAATGAATTACAGTCACAAACCGAGCTTCATCAGAGTGATGCCAAGCTCAGGACTATAATTTCAGCATTGTGCAGCTAGCAGAAGAGCGAGAGAAGAGAGGTGAAGAGATCTGCCCGAGTCAGGCTTTTCAACCCCCACCCACTCGCCCCCCCACCCCCAACAGCAGTTTAAACAGTAATTTAGGCGAGGATATTGCAGTGGTGTCATTTCCTCAATGAGGAGACAAAAATACAGGCGGTACACGCTTCTAATCACCTCCATCGAAACATGGTGTTTAATTAAAGCAACAAGGATGACCAAAAAAAAAAAAGCTGCAGCTTTTTTGTTCACATCCGCCATTGACCTGTTGCTAGTCACTGATAAAAGCAGCCCCTGGCCCCCTCCACTTCCGGAAGCACAGTCAGGAGTTAGCTCCCACGGTGGTGAAACTCCACTGCCTTGTTGTGGCCTGCTGTTGGGTTTGCTCCCTTGTCCTCGATCTATATTTGCAAACTTGTACAAAGACAAAACACTCGTGTAGGTGGTTCTCCCACACTAGGTGGCGCTCAGGGTGCGGTATGAGGAAGAAGGGTCAGACGGGGTCAGTACGTCATGCCAGAGGTCAAACCAGGCTGCGGCAAGCGGGCGAAATGTGTTTTTTGTTTTCGGTTCGGCCATACTTGAAAGACCTTATTTGGTGGAGGTTAAGGACTAGTCTTCCACGCCTTCTTGTGGCCAGCGTGGCTGGGCGAAGTCGAGACCAAAGGGTAAGTTTCGCTTAGAGTAAGCGCACCGGCAAAGGGCCACCACATCTTTGATCTCCCTCGCCGATGGCCCTCCAGTCCGAGTGCCCTGTCGCGCGGCTCTCCTGAAGACGCTTGACCGGAAGTGAACGACCGTACCGACTGTCAGCAGGTGGGCTGATGGTTTCCTTTTGTCCTCGTGTTATTTTTTCTATATCTGCTGTTCCGATTTTTTCGGGTGTTGACACGAGATATATCAGACAGCTTATCTTCCTTCAATATGCTTTTTTCAGCTTTCCTGTCCGTACCACCCTGGTTTATTTGGATTTTCTTATCAAAAACAATTGACTATCGTCATCATCAACCAATATCAACTCATCGCTACCAGTTAAACAGATTTGACATGAGATAGAATTTACTTAAGCTTTTCCTCTTTATTGATGCTTTTGTTTGTTTTTAGTTTCGGTTTTATTTTAAATGTGTTCTTCCTATATGTAAATAAAACAAAACAAAAATAGACATAAAAGATTATTTAGTTTCAGCATACTTTTAAAAATACCGTTTCTTTGAGGAGTAATTTCTTTGTGACTTGTGCCGCTGGTGGCTGGGTGGTGAGGGGTGATGAGTGGCAGGAGTACGGCAGAGGAAGTGGCGCGCAGCTTTGCCCTCGACAAGGCCGCCTGTTGGTGTCGCGTGTAACGCGAGCGGAGTCCGAGTAGCGGCCAAGAGTGGCCACTGGCCTCACAAGTGCGGCGTCCAATTTCGACTTGTGCGCCGACGATAACACGCAGACCCTGAGAATTTTCGAACATGCATGCACGTGGCGGAAGCTCCTGCAAGAGCGGCTAACTTTCGAGATGAGAAACCTGTGAACAAAAGCAACTTCGTGTAGGAAAAAAAATCTATAAAGTTTCAAATGTTATGGGGAGATAGGAAAATAGTTTACTATGATACAAAACTTACAGTTTCCAGTCTTTTTTTTATTTTACAAATTTTTGTTTGTTAAATTAGTAACTGTCATATCTTCTCTCTCGAAATAAAACAAGGATAATGATTTACTGAGCAATCATATTCTGATCTTTAATTTTCTGCATCCAGTATTGCAGGGATGTTTGTTTACTTTAAAGAAGCTCACCTGTTTACAAAACTCCGTTGAAAACACCAAAGTTCATGTTACAACCCTTTCGCTTTCCTCTCAGTCATTACCTGGCATTATTTAATCAAAATTTTTTCCCCGCTGTTTGGGTTTCTTTGCTAAAACTAAAGCTAACGGTCGAAACAGTAAAAGACACCACTGTTACGTCACGTAACCTGTCCAATCAAATCGCTCGTGGACATTATGCCTCAGCGAGCGATCGGATACAGAGAAAGCCACTAAATTTTTACTATTATTTGAAAAATGGATTTTTGTGGATTCGTGCTTGGTCTTTTGCTAAGATATCTTGACCATGTCAGGTGTTTACAGTGTTTAGTATCACCATCCAGGTCGTTGTCTTCATTATCTATCATGTTATCCTCAATCGCTACCCTATCTTATATGTCGAGACATAGGACTGTGTTCATGCCGTTCACATTTTGCCATCGAATTTTGTCCTGCCACTGTGACAGAATCGTAGATGGCAAACATAAAAGGCATTGAACGGAAACTGGTTTTTTTTCTTTGTTTGTGTGTCTGGAGGATTGTTTGCTTTTTTTTGACGAGAACCAGAACTTTTTTCTCCCCCAACATGCTTGCGTGGCGCATGGCTTTGCTTTTAGAATAACTTGATCCCAGGGTGCGGAGTGTGGTCGGGGAGGGAAACTGTCGTCTGCTTACAATATTTAACGCAGGAGTTGAGATCAAGAGAAAAAACACACGCATGCACCCGCTCGATTTGGAACGTGAACTCTCCATCAACGTGTGTGCTGTGTGACTGTTACCTTGCATATCACGTGGCCACGCATTGCACACACACACACACACACTAACACAGTAGCATACATACACACAAACAAAGGGACAGAAGAATACATATACACTTACACCCCCAAAAACATTTTTTGCCTTTTTTATTAGCACATTTTAACACACACACACACACACATACACTCGCTAATAAATTTAAACAACGAAGCAGAGAGAAAATATGCACAAAATATTATCACACTAACGCGCGCGCGCGCGCACACACACACAGTAACACAAAGACATACATCACATTCTAACAAACACTAATATACACAAAGACACAGTTAAACACACAGAACACTGTCAGACTCTAACACACACACACACACACACACACACACAAATGCACAGGACCTACAACTGTTACCTGTACTATCACACACTAACACGTACACACGCTCTCACACACGTGCTCACTCATACACAGTAACACACATACGCACACGACTACTACACATGCACGAGGACAAACAGATCACTCGTGCAACCAACAGACGCACAGACAAGAAGTTGGGGGGGGGGTACAGCTAACAAACAAATAAAATAAGGAAACAAAAAGTTCAGGAGGGAGATTGAAGCGACGCGCAATATATTTGACGGTTGAGGCAGAACCATTTGCTGCATCCATCACACGCGAGGTCTGAGCGTCTTTCCTTTAAGAAATGCCTGACGTTTCTCACCCTCGCTAAAGCCCCTCCAGGCGTCCCTCCCTTCGCTGTTAAAAAGGAAAAAAAATCCCAACCTCATCTACAGAATAAGTCCGCGTTTATCGTGTGTCAACGCATAAACTAGGCGTTTACGCCTGATAAACATGTTTCTTGCTGCGTTAACTTACCGTGTGGGAAAGTGAGTTTAGTTTTAGTTATTTTTTTTTTATAGAATTTTATTTGCCAAACATGCATGACTGACAGGAGGGAGAGCGTCGTTTGCTTTCTGCACCTTCACCTCTCTAACGGCACCTTCGCACTTCACGGCGGATGGTTGTTTGCGTCACTGCTGTAGGTACAACCTCCCTCTTTTTTATTTCACATGCTCCTGTCCGCAAACACGATGGAACTCCGCAGTACAGTTATTCTGTTAACTTCACCCACAACACTTTTTTCACAGCTGGAACAGAGGAATATTCGTGCCGGGAGACAGCCATGCCAGAGAAAGTAACGGGACCTAAATTTAGCCAAATGCTCAACATTTCTTGACTAAATATTTCCCTCCTCGTACTACGCCTACCTACAATTCGGTCATAATCCAAGATGAGCATGTTTGTCTTTGTGTTTGAATTTCTAAAGTGGGAAGAGACTAGACTGGAATCCGGAGTATTTTTTGTCATCAAAGAAAGAAAGTTTGTGGTTCACGTGTGTGCACAACAATAGGAAAGCAACACCCGAGTAAAACTGAAAATACCAGTTCTTCACGCGAGTCTTCTGGAATTTTCGGTCAGAAATTTCTGTCTCTGAATATACAAAAGTCGTTGAACGGCTGTTATTACAATATAGTGGCTTATATGAAGCATGCAATAATAAATAAAGCAGAGAGGAGTGTGGCAAATATAAGTGAGGAATAAAGAGTGAAAAATAGAGTAAAATGTCGTTTACCGGTTATTCACACACTTCCGTAGTCCCCCCCCCTCCGGGTGTGTCTGGAGGTTTGTGCTATTTTACCAGAACCAGAAGTTTTCTCCCACAACAGGGTTGGGTGGTCCACTGCTTTGTTCTCGCAATAACGGATTTCTCAGACAGACAAAGCCAGGAACAGTTTTGTGGTGAACAACATTTCCTTCGGGAAAACGTGGCCGCCGTGTCCGTACAGAGGAAGAAAAAAGTTTCTTTCACTCACTAGATGTGAATTGTGAGTCGATAGGGGGTAAGAGCGATGACATTGTGATGTTGACACTGGATGACTCTATACCCATAGAGATTTGTCATTCTTCTGTGTAGAAGACTTGCTGTGTGGGGCACTGATCTTCCAAATACTTTGTATCTTTAGTTTTGTCAGTTTTAACGGAAATTATCTTGTAACATACATAATTATGTAAATACCCGTTTGACTTGACTTCCAAGATCCGCTTATCAGATTTCACCTAGTCTGGCAAGAAATACGAGAACCTAACAAATATACCTAAATAACCAATTCCCGAGAACCTTAGAACAAATAATATCAGCCTTTCTGTCGGGATGGTCCATAAAATTTTGATTGTGCCGCTGGTGAGAAGGGAAATCAGCAAGTGAAGTGGGTAGTGAGTGAAACAACACACCACTCGTCCTAACCTATCATTACCAGATAAAGACGATGCCATGTCATCGTGCCATTCTAGCCACAGTCTCGTTACAAAACGATACACGTCACCGCCTGACCCTTGACCCGCCTGTCCTCGCGACCCCAGTGGTGTCAAGGACACGGGTGAAGAGGCACACCTTGATGATGCACTGATGAGGGAGAGGGAATGGGCATCGTGGTTGCGGAGGACCGCATGAAGAAAGGTTTGGGAGGTTTGCCCGAGAGATGGACTGTGAGAAGAAGTAACTACGTGCGTGTCACGTTGAGTGTCAGAGACGACGTAGGTGTGTCTTCAAGATATTTTTGGCGAGCGATTAATTTGTGTTGCACGTGACACTAGCCAGGTGTAGGGGCGGGGAGAGCTGGGAGTTGACACCCAGCGTATGCTGCACCTCACTTTCTCCCGCCGCTCTTGTCAAAACTTTCACGCACTGCAGTGGCCGACGAGCGCGCGCACCCCCCCCCCGCATCTTCACCTCCCCACCCCCACACACACATCTGCTGCAAGCCTGCGAACAGCATCTCGCTGGTCTCACGTAACTACACGAGGCTCAGGTGCCGGGGTTGTAGACGGGCCGCGCATGAACAGGGTGTGAGCGGGGGGTGGGGTGGGGGGGGTGAGACTAAGCCACATCGCAGGAAAGAAGGTGAAAACTACAAATTACAAAAATCCTGGAAACCTTTCTCACCATGATCTGCGCATGCGCGAGCTTGGTCATAACGAGGATGCAGTCTGTTGTGCACTTCCGACCTGGGTTCGCCGCGGTGCTACGGAAACTGCCGGCGAAGCGACATCCTCAATCTTGCCAGCTCTTACCACTTTTTTCCCAACGGCGAATGGTTGCCGTATGGTTACCTAGACCTGTTCAGGTGTGCAGCAGGTTACTAAAGCACATAAACAATTTTGTTTCCACCCAGACCTGACGGCTGACCGTCGAAGTGCCATTAATTGTGTGTTATTATCTGTAGCCAGCGTAGCCTCATTATCAGTCTCTGTACACACTGAGGATGAGTCGTGCAATCAAAGAACTGAACTGTTGAACTTGTAGCAGGAAATACGGTGGAGGGAACAGCGAATCCTAATAACAACATCATGACCTGCAGCAGCATTCACACCACACACACACACACACACACACGCAATGTACTGATATATTGCTACAAACACACGCACGCACGCACAAACGCACGCAATATCGGAATTAGAAAATATATTTGACGATGACAGTGATGACAGTCATCAGGAATCAGTCTGTTTTCTGTCTGAAAGTATTGTCGATGACCGACACACACACGCCGATGATTCCACACTCTCATGCGAGATAAATGGTTAAATGCTGGGTTCTCTCTGTTATAACATAATAGTGCAGGTACAGAAAACAATAATGATGCATGTTCGACAGTAATCGTTCTGATCCCCGTTAGACATAATCATTACAGACAGAGGTTAGACTGAAATAGTACAGATGAAGGCTAGACAAAAAAGTACAGATAAAGGGTAATTTCAAAATACAAGAGTCACGTAGTAGGACATTGTAAACTTTTGACCCTGACTGCCAAGTAAAGAAGAAAATGAGGCACCAGTACTGGAGAATCGGGTACACGTATAAGACAGTCATGTACAGGTGTAGGAGAGGGAGAAAGAGTCAGGTAGGAAAGCGGAGCGAGGGAAGGAGGAAGAAAGAAAGAAAAGGCACTTTACCTTTCGAATGCAAAGGTCATGGTAGACGATGTAGTAGCCAGGGTGTCTGTGTAGTAGCCAGGGTGTCTGGGTAGTAGCCAGGGTGTCTGGCACCGATAACCTCAAGTCGACCAAAGCTCTTTAACCTGTGAACAAGAGCCACTGCGGGTCAGCAATACAAACAGCACAGACCATTCTGCTGGGACTTGTCCCAGTCTCTGTGTTTACACCAAACTCAGACTACTACAAGTTTTAAATCATTAGAGGCATTCACATTATTACAAGTTTTAAATCATTAGTGGCATTCACATTATTACAAGTTTTAAATCATTAGTGGCATTCACATTATTACAAGTTTTAAATCATTAGTGGCATTCACATTATTACAAGTTTTAAATCATTAGTGGCATTCACATTATTACAAGTTTTAAATCATTAGTGGCATTCACATTATTATAAGTTTTAAATCATTAGTGGCATTCACATTATTACAAGTTTTAAATCATTAGTGACATTCACATTAATGCGACTGCCTCAGCTCCGACTCGAGGTATTTCGGAGCAGCTAAACATGAAAGTTTATACCAACCACGTGGTGTTGGCTGACCAATGGCTGTTGCCCAGGTGAAGGAGAGGTACATGAGACTGTGATAGAGTACACGATGGTACTGGATGGTGAGGTGGGCGAGTACCTGGATGTCGCGGTCAGACCTATCAGGTCGACCACATGAAGTTAAGTAGGTGACTGTTCTTGGGAAGACTGCACTGGGATCATTGTGGGAGGCCATTGGAGTAAGAAACAACTGTTCAAAGCAATAAAAAAACATAAATATGCAGCAACAATCTTGTCAGTTATACCTACTGCTAAATGAAATCGTTTTACTAAAGCCCACTGCTTCGTAATGTGAGAGCAACAAACTGTACTTCTGTTAAAAGATAATGTAATTTTTTTATATTTGACACATTATTTTGAATTGCAAAATATTCTGTGGCGGACTTAAAATTGTCATGTTTTTTTTTCATACTATCAACACAAATTTCAAGGGGATCGGGCATTATGTTAGAACTAATTTGCTGTTATGCTTCTACAAGTAATACGCGCTTTTTCTGATTTTCCCATGTTCATGTCCAGAACAATTGTGTCATAGTCAGCTTAACAAACTACATGAAGGTTCATTTGTTTACAGTTTGTTCGATCGTTACATGTCTCATCCCACTTTATGAAGCGTTTTCTTCCATCACAGTTTGTCGCCATAGTAATGTGAATGTACAAAATGCAAATCGAGCGATGCAGTCGGTCTCTACAGTGTGACCGGTTACCTGTCCAAGAGGCTGAGAGTCTTTAGCCTTGTCCACACGCTGATCGTATTCTGGCAAACGTGTATAAACAATATTTTAACAAGCTGCTATTAGCTCGTGTTTTTCTTTTTCTTCATTCTTCACAGTATTACTACAGTCCGTGTGGTCTTTTGCTATGCTGAATAAACATAATTTAATGCCGCACATACAGGAAGGAATTGGAGGGGGGGATGATAAAGGGACCAGACAAATAGTATGACAGATATATGTATAGACGAGGAGGGCAAATACAACAACCAGAGTAATATAGATGATATGCGATGTAGAGCATAGATCATGGATGTAGATATGTCTGTAGATATGTCAGTTGCAAACTGATGAATAGTTTTTTTCTTACTGTTGCAGATAAGGAAACTAAATTATCAGTTAGTATCAGTTTGATGGAAAGAGTTTACAAAAAAAGACATACCGAGAGTAAAGAGGTATGTCGAGGTAGAGCGATGTCCTTCACAAACTGATAAATATTTTTCTTGTTGTCGCAGGTAAGAAATGGCGGAGTCTGAAGGTGGAGGAAAAACGACCGTTCGTGGAGGAGGCCGAGAGACTTAGTGAGCAGCACAAGCAGGAGCACCCCGACTACAAATATAAACCACGTCGTCGGAAGCACCCGAAGCGAGTGTGCAAGAGAACATTGGCTCTCACGGCGGGACCGGAAGTGGTGAAAACCGAGGCTACGTCCAGTGCCGGGCTGGCTTCGGGCCTTGCCGGTGACTCTCATTCACGTCCCGGCAACTTGATGACGTCGATTGGCGAGGGCTTTGGAGAGGTGAAGATGGAGGCAAGCGACGTGAAAGTGCAAACGACAGCAGCGGATGAGTTTGGCGGAGACTGCATGGTTAAACAAGAGGGCAAGAGCTATGAAGTGCCTTTTAAGTCTGCAACTACGTCGTCAATTCTCTCCAACCTCCTGAACACCCCTGACTCCTCACCCCCGTCCAGCCCCGAAGCCCAGAAGAAGCGTCGCCGTTGCGAGGCAGCTTCTAAAAAGTGCAGGCGCACTCTGTCTGAGCCCCAGAGCGAAGCAGGCCCGCCCTTGCCCTCGTCCTCTCCTTCCACAGTCCCTTGCCGTTATCAGGACAACCACATGGGGCGAAGTAGACACGGTGCTACATTAGGGATGGAAAAGGTGGCCACCCCCGGCGGAATTCTAACTCCCGATCGGTCGCCTCTGGACACTGGCGGAGACTGCGTGTTTCAGTTCCCGGTAAAAAGCGAAGACGGCCAGAACCACCTGCGGAGGTCACCCATGAGAGGTTCGCGAACTCCCCACCAAAGTCCTAAATGTGGATCCTCCGTGTCGGAATCCATTCAGTCGTACTCTAGCCTGCTGCAGTGCGGCGGAAGCGGCATGGAAGGTGATGTCCCGTTGGACAAGAGCAGCGGTGGCGGAGGAATGGGGACGATGAGTTATGGCGGCGACGACTACCTGCCCACGCCGACATCCACCAACCTGACTAAGACATGCGAGAGTCTGGTGACGCTACGCTCCCTCGTCACACAACCGCGCCGGCCCCTCAACACCTACGACAACCACACCACGGCCGCCAACGTGTCCTCGACGTTCAGCGACGACATTCCAGCCGGCCAGCAGCACTCTCGCTCTCCTCCACGTCTGAAACATTTCCCGCAGCCGGCCGTTGTTTGCCAGGTGCAAACCAGAACGGCAGTGTATTTTCCACCGCATCAGCAGCAGCCTCCTTCTGCGTACACCAAGCCGATCAATGCATTCGACTCACGCATGCATCATCCTTATCCGCCTGCGCATGCGTACGAGTACGCTAGTCAGCTCAACTGCGTCGAGGGCGAAAACACAACAGCCCTTCCGCTGGAGAGATTCAGTGAACTGGAACGATTGGCCGATCTAGATGTCAGGGAGTTTGATCAGTACCTGTACGGAACCAGCTTCAGTTACGGTTCCGGTGATGAAGTCACTTCCGCTAACGCTTACTATCCTGTGGTCCCTGACGCTTCCCGCTGCGACTACACGGCCTACATGTACGGCCCGTGCAGCATGTACGACCCAGGGGTGACATCAGTCACTGCCAGCGAGGTCACGCCCTCGCCTAGCGATTGTGCTTCGCGCATGTCCAGTTGCAGTGAGACTTCCTGCGCCGGCGCAGTGTCTGCTTCCGGCGAGGAAATGGCGACCCAGGTAGAGAACCACGTCAATAGTCTGGGTGAAGACCTCTGTCTTATGCAAGACGGAGACGGCTACGAGTTTGACAGTTCCTACTTTGTTTCGGCGTTGACTGCTACCCTTTGAAACGCAAGACCATGAACTGTGTTGAAATGTTCATCATGGACATACATTCTACTTATCAGCTTTAAGAAACGTGTCCCAGTCCAAGACAGGGGCTGCTTCTCAGGTACACAGCTTTAAAGAGGAAAAAGCCGACATAGTTGCCTTCGTGAAGTATTTCTTCGAGGAGGAAGAGAATTAATCATCAGGATGAATCGAGAAACTGACTAACTGAATAAATATACCTTCCAGAAAGGTCCACCAAATTGTGGGCTACAGTCGACTCAGCGCTGGACACTGCTGTGAATCGCTGTGAAATTTTCGCGCTAATGTGGCTTTGAGTTGCTGCATCCTTCTGTAGACCTCGTCTTGTCCTGATTGGTCAGGTATTTATTTTGTGGATATCATGTGGGTGAGAAAAAACTGACTGAGCAGCTAACGAGCTGCCTTTTGGTCTTTGCAGCATTAAATATAGTTCTCTCATCTCAGTAGAGGGATGTTCTTGTTAAACGTGGCACAGTCCTCGCTCAACACGTGTCTCACAAGTTTGCATTTCGATGATAAAATGTTTATAACAAAAACGGAGATGACTGTTTCTATCTCTGTAACTCGTTCTATTCTTTTGACAAAGCTTTGTAAGCATTTTTGACGGCTTTCAGGCCAAAGGTTACAAATGACAAGCATGCAACATCCTTGGTTGTCGCTTGTTTACATGTTTCAAATTTCTGAGACTTGAAACATGAACTTATTTTAACTAAACCATTAACTTTATCGCTAAACAGAATTGTAAGTGCCTTATCTAGCTTAATGTGTGGTCACAATCAAATGTTGTCGCTCTAATTTGATAATGACTTTTAAAACAGATACCGTCCTCTCGTTTTCACACTTTCAAAACTTGTCATTATCTATATTTTTCCTGTCCCAATACGTGTTTCACAAGTATTTATTTATTGATTCACTTACTCATTCCGCAGACCTTCAACCGATAAATGGGGAAAAAGATAAAGTGCAGATGAATTGCCACTAGTATACTGTAGATCTCAACGGAGAAACTTCCCCAAATTCTCAAAAGAGCCCTCGATGGACTGCACCTTGTGTCCAGTAGTGTCGCTCTTACATCATACCTTGTGAAATCTCTACATGATTCAAGCATGTTTATTCTTCTATATTAGGCTGAGCCCTTCATTTTTATTTTCGTAAAGCAGCTCGCCATTTCTGCAGATTCCACTTCCGGGTTCAATCTACCGGGCGTAACGGGCTGCTGACGTCAGCGAGTTTAGTTTGTCTCTCTCTCTGCCCTTACACCCCCCCCTCTCTCTCTTGGCTTCGTGAGTCGTTAATGCTCGTTCGTTCTCGCCAGCCCCCGTTTTCTTCCGTATTTGATCTCGTTTGCCATGAAATCACTGTTTGTAACATGGTTAAACATGGTTGATACGAATGAGGATTCTTCTTTAGAAAGCAAGGACAGTTGACCGTAGAAGCGAAGATTTAGTAACAGCCCATAAAGATCTGAACGAATTATATAATAATGTAATCGCTGATATTCTTATCCAGTTAAGTTCCTCACCTCAAGAAGCTGCTAAAGGGAGATCATTTACATTACCTCACACTTCCTGTGCCACTCACATGGACAAGAAAATGTCGCCACATTTATCCCTAGCTCTTATCTACACAGTCATTAGTATTATAATCCTGTCACAACTGGAGGACAGGGTTCCTTCCGCCCTCCTCCCATTGGCAACTGAGGAGTTATGGTCTGATGGGAAGTAATTTCTCCTCACTAGTGTTTGAATTACATTTTCGTCTTAGAGAAGGAATGCATGTCAAAGATGTCAAGCAATGTTAGGACAAAGGTAACAATCACAATTTAAACTGTTTCAGGATATTTTGAAAAGTACGAATTCCTGTAAGCATAGGACCACTCGACTTGCAGCAACAATCTAGTCTGATATTAGTCTATTATTAGTCTAATATTAAGCAACTGGTTTCTTGCTTGCCTTGCTTGTCATTCTCTACCATTTCAACTGGAGAGCGTTTTATTTTTCTGTGGGAGTGAGAGACCCAAGTTTCATCGTCACAACCAAAGTAAAATAAGTGTAATAGCAAAACGATTACTAGTCCTAGTCAATAGTGCTTCTCCGTGTGTGTTTATATGTTTATTTATAAGCTCGTGCAATACTCGGGACATAAGTGTTACGAAAATGTCTCTCACAAATCCTTTAATCAGCTTTTTGCATAATCATTTTCACATGAAAGTTAACCCAGTTGTCTAACAGCTGTTTCTTCCTCATTCGTCGTTGGGTGGCTCACGTGCTAAAACTAAGAAAAGACAACCAATGTCACTGCAATCGCCATGCAACGTTTTCCAAAAAAAAAAGAAAAAGAGAGAACCTAGAATACTATTCCCCCACCCCTCTTTCCAAATCTTCTGGCACCAATCTTGGATAAATTCTGGTTGTGTTCCTTGAGCACACGAAGAAAAGCACTGCCTTCAGCTAACCGCGAACTAAGACAAAAATGTCCTTTCGTGACAAGTTTGGCAAATGCTCACATGCCGACTTGAGCGCACAATTGCTATCCCGAATTGTTTTTCTTGCAGCATCTTAATGTGAATCTGACGATGACGAGAGACTGGCTGGGGGGCGGAATGGTCCCCATTGCCCTCAGTTACTGTGCAGGGAAAGAGGGCAACCCCTTTCACTCACTTACTAAACCTGAAGACGACTGCTCTTGAAATGTTCATCCCTTCTAATGATGAAACGAAAAAATAATAATGATTGCTGGCTTTTTGTAAGTTGACTGAGGCCAAACACCTTCTGAGAGATTTCAGTAAACTAGCGCTGCCTTGACTGTTGTTAGGAACTTTCCAATGATGGTATCGACAAGAAACTACATCTTCAAAGATTCAATTATTTTCACGGCACAGTCGAGGATGGCAAAAAAATGCCTCGTAAAATGTTAAGTGTGTTCTTGTAGGGCTAATAAAGATGTCAATGACATGCAAGAAAGGGGCATCCAGTACTGTTGCATGTCCTTACTCAAGACTTCAACTTTTAAAGAGGTCTTACGAAAAAGAGCGAAAAACCGTTTTTTTCTTCTTTCAGTGCATCATGTTACAATAGTAATGCGTCCTTGTGTGTGGAATTTTAGTTTCTCGGTACCATACCCCGTCTTTCCTTATGATGCTTTCTGTACATCCACATCAGGCCACCCTGTAACAAGACATCCGCTTCATGCCATCATATAGGGCGACATCCACGACATGTCTTCTGATATACCGAGACATCCACATCATGCCATGTTATAGCCCGAGACATCCACGTGATGCCATGTTATAACCCCAGACATCCACATCATGCCATGTTATAACGAGACCTCCCCGGTTCATGTTTGTAGTGCCAAGCTTATGAAACTAGCCTCATTGTCACAGTGTTTAGGCCTTCGGTTCACAGAAACGAAAATGTTTGTAAAAGAAAAGAGAATCGAGGCGCCATCGCAGTGATAGTTGCAACTTATTTATTTCATTACAGTGCAGTCATCCTATGGATGGTTGATCACCTGATCACCGTGAAGTGTAATCACAAACTGATATTCTTATTAAACGACAATAGTTATTAACATCATTCTTGACGAACCGCGACTGTGATCAAGTCGAGGCTGACTGAATGCATGAGGAACATTACTACTCCATTCATAACTTATATCCTAATTAATAAATGAGTGTAGGATATCAAAGTTTTGCACTTTGAAACTCCGACAAAATTAGCTGCGTTCTGGTGGGGCTAGTCCGAGGCAAATGAAGTCGGGTATTGTAGCAATGTAAAGGGACACCCTGAATGTGTTAAATCAGTTTTCATCGAAGTGTGTTTGTCAATCATGTAGGATTATTCCCCCTAGAGCTGGAGGGCTCTGTCACAGTCAAGAATCGAAATTCTTACAAAATGCTCTCTCTACGAGACTAAAGTATACTCAGCCCAATCTTTTGGAAGCATTCCAAATTCTTGCCTGGATCAAAGTTTTCATAGAACATCTTCATGGCTGTACTTTCACTGTTTAGTCAAATGGTTCATGGCGGAGGTGTGTAGTCGATGATCTTGTTAGACAGGTATGTACACTGGCATCTTATTACTTAATAGGAACGAAGCGAAAGTTTGCCTATAAAAGTCACCGTCCATTGTTTTCCTCTACAGACCTCAAAGACGAGGCTTATTGTATAAGATGACATTCCGGTGGATACAGTAGGTAAGATAAATATAAACTATTTCTTCCAGTCTCCAGGTGAGGAAACTAGAGAACCGTTGATAAGACGAAGAAGGATGCTAGCATACCACCGACTTTCCGGGGGGCACAGACTTTGCCGTGCAGTGGCAACAGTTCACGCATGCGCTTACAACTCGTGCACGACACCTGCATTGTACCTGTAAAAACCTTCTCACGGTTCAATTTGGTTGAATGCACAGGTCAAGACAGATGGCAGGTTAGCTGCACTAGGTCACAGCAAGAATTCCTTGGCGTAGCTACTCTTAAGACTACCAAGGAATGGCGAGCAGCTGTGGACAGTTGGCTTATGTATGCCCCCTCCAGCCACAATAATAAAAAAAAAATGTGCGCGTGCATGTAGATGGGCAGGCGACACACCTGTATGGAATGGTTGTGCAATAAGAAAGGCGTCTTCTTGTAACAGTTTGCTATGCCTCACATTATTCCACTTCCTTGTAACTGTTTAATTGAACTTTTTCGCTTTTCCGGTCCTCTTCTTTCATCTGGCGATAAATTAACCTCGTCCCTGAAGCTGCGAGATTGTGAGACGGTCGTAAGGCCAGCAGTGTTTGCACTTTGACCTTGAGTGTCGCGTGCCAACATATATTTCGCCGGTGGATCAGCCCAAGCGAACTCCACCTCCCCGCGCTTGCATTTAGATGAAATGTCCTGCTCCTTCGACCACGTCGACTTTGTCAAAGTGGTTCTTAACCACAAACTGTTTGCTTCTTTGTCAATATCCGTGTCTGACAGTCGCCACGTAATCGTCACGTGAGGCAACACTACGTCACACTGTGTCATGGTGTTCAACACCAATCTTCTTCCTTCTATTTGCGTCTGCAAGTCTGTTCATCCTCTATTCCAATTTATTTATGGCCAGTGGTAGCACTGACCATCACTGTGTTCCAGATGTGTAGTGTGTGTTGGGTGGGGGGGGGTGAGAGAGGGGGATACAGCATGCATTCAGACGGTGAGGAGATGTCTGTCGTCAGGCACCGAAGTGAAACCCAGTCACGTGACTACCATAAGTAACGCCGCCTTGCCGCGTGAACCCTTGGCGAGATGTAGGATGTACATGTAGTGAGATGGCGGGCGACACGACTGTACACGTGCTGTACAGAGTTCAGCCAGCGATGACGTACTTGTGGGGATGGGGGCGGACCGGGAAGGGGTCTCGGGGGGGGCGGTAAGAGAAGAGTGATGGTGGGTGGGTGGGGGGAAGAGGGCTAAGGAAACCGGTTATGTGTGATGTTTTCCCCAAAAACAAGGAAGCCGGAAGATTCGCGTAGAACTTCGTTAAAAACGGTCGTCACAAAGTTCCGGACTCTCTGAACGCCCTCTGCCCCCTGCCCCATGTCCCCCTTAACCTTTTTCTTGACGCTCATCACCCAGTTTACCCCTGTCTGCTTCTTGTAGTATCCTCCTGCCAGCCTTGATCATCCTCCGTTCTTCGGTCATTTTCGAGTGATCATCTCTCGCTTTGTGGGCATCTTTGCCATGTTCTTGTCGTGCGTTTATATTTCTCTAATTTCATTTTGCCTGATGTATTTTCAATACACCGGACATATTTTGGCGGTATTTAAGACTATCCAAAGGGTTTACAAAAGGAGAAAATGTTCGCAGATTTCTTTTAAGAGATACACGTAGAAAGAAATCCTCCATATGTGGTGACCCATGTACTGGAGTAGAACATTATAAGCAGAAGCACTACGTTTGTCGTATCAGCCACATCGCGAGGCCAAAAAGAGTCCGCCCCACGTGTTACTAGGGCAACCCACGTGCGAAACACAGACGCGAAATCGCAACAGGAGCAGCAGCAGAAACCGGAACATGACAGATGCCCAGACGGGACACGACAGACGACATCGTATCTGAAGGTCCACGTTAGGGTCATGGTGTTCCAGCTGCGCCTACTCCTCCAACCAGTTGCTTTGGTAACGCCTGGAAAACTCAACTAACCTGCAGGGGCGAAAAAAAAAATCCATTTGATCCTTCAAACTAGCGCAGGTCGTCTTCTAGACACACACACACACCCTATCTCTCTCTCTTGTAGGAAGCACGAAAAAGGGTAATGCATTCACGACTTATGCCAGGTCCTCTTCTGTCCCTCACCCTACCCTTAATAACTTTCACCCGAACCACCGGCAGGCAAAGCAGCCACCCAGAGTCTCACAGTCTGAGGGCGGGAATGAACGGACTGTGCGGAGAAGGAAAGAGAGAGATGCCGAGGTAGCTGCGAGGTTATCTTGTCACATGATGGGAGAGTTTTCTGTCCTTATCTTACCCCCACCTTTACACTCTTCTAGGCGTGGTGCTAGCCTGGCTATCCTATCCAGTGACCAAGCGTGTGATAGAGCCACTGGACTACACGGTATCTTTTTGTGATGGTGACGATGCTGCTGCTGCTAAGCACTGGGCCGAGTAAAGGTTGGGTGGTGAGGGGGGTTTAGGAAGTTGAGGTCTCAGGGTGGGTTAGAACCACGCATGCCTGCGGACTGAGGCTGGGTGAGCAGGACAGGGTAATGGAGAACGATTCACGACAGAGTGAACTGTTATTCCCCCACCCACCCTTGAGAGGATGAGTAATTGCCACAATTGCTTTGCGGGGTGAAGTTTCGCAGCGGAAATTGGCAGCCAAAATACATTTAATTGATATGTAACTGCACAATAAAACTTTAAAAAAAATCCGTTACATTTCGAGAATGGGGAAAAACGTCTCTTCCCTCTTGTCTTCTATTTGTCCTGTCGGGAAAGACTGCAGAGTTCATCACACAGTGTATATAGAGTCATGCCTAATGTTGGCCACGCCGGAACGGGCCAAGATTGGGTCACCAACGGTGTGTTAGGGATAACTACCGGTAACCTCTCATAGCACACGAAACTTCCAGAACAACTTCAGACGCGGAGGAAGAAGTATTGGTTTGTGTGTGTGTGTGTGTGTGTGTGTGTGTTAGGGGGGAGATTGGGGGGAATGGAGAGAGAAAGAACGCAAGAGCCGTGCAACTGCTGATGGTGCACACCCAGCATTAGCAACAGCAGCAGCAGTTCGAGATTTTTGTCACGTGACACGGTGAAACTCTCACGCGCTCTGCACACGTAATGGAAATATCACCAACAATCACACAAACAGGTCGGAAAATAATTTGTAGGGTGAACCGAAGCCTGTATACTGTTTGTCTGAGACCAGCCCAGGATCTCTCGTCACACAAATGACCAATGTATGTAGACTTAAGTCTCGTAACTCATCACGTGATTCTTACGTCCTTCGTAGAAAGTCTTCGTGTTGAGGCGGGTTGGTCTAGTGGATACAACACGGGTGGGGAGGTCGGATCCATGCAGCCTTTGTGGGTTCGATGTTGCGTATGATACAGCGTACTTCCCACAAACAACCCGACTGTTGAATTGGTAGCCGACCCCCACTCCCCCGGGTCAGGGTTTCGGGAAGAAAAGAATGACGAAGAGATATAGACCCCCCCCCCACCACTCACAAAGCGGCTGGCCTCCTCCCCGAAGGACTCACTCCCCAACGTTTCAAAACGACCTTCTTTTTTTTAACCTCATTATCTCAGAACATGCGCAAGTGAACGAAACTGGAAATGAACTGCACTAGAAAGGAACAGCGAGGTTTCACAACCAACCATCAATCAAAGAAAGAAAGAAAGAAACAAAAACTAAATGTAAGCAAAGGCAGTGAGGGGCCAGGCCCAACACAGACAGGTTGAAACTGGTCTGAAGTCATTCAGTGCATTTCGGCACTATTTCCTTCTCCCGCACTTTTGGTGATTGATCTGAAGGATGTCCAGGGCTCTGTCAAGGTTGGCACGAGCTGATCGGCTTTGCACAGCGTGCACGTGGGGGAACCTATCATGCAGTTTCTCTAAATGGTCGTTCTGCATTGTCAGACGTGCGCGTGCGAACAATTAGCGCAGTCTCGTCTGAAGCACACTTTTATCTTTTTTACTTCTTTTTGGTTTTCTTGTCGCTGCCTTTGTATGAAGTGTAATGAATGACTTGCAACTGTGGGCACACCTGGCCCCTCTTTTACATGTCGCGCTCTTATCAAGCAAGGGCCATGGCCGATGCTCCCAGCAAAACAACTCACATACATGCGTGGGCTCACACACACACACACACACACGCACACGCACGCGCGCTCTTCCGTTCTGCTTCGTCATGGTACACATTTCAATGTGTTTTTCAATGATCCCGCCATCAGTAAAAGTTATATGAAGTCTTTCTTGATCGGACCAATCAACTGTTATTGCTGCAATCTTCCAATGCCTTTCCCACACGGAAACTAACTGGTTAAGTGAGTTTTAAGGACTAAGGGCCAGAACGGGCCTTACACTAGATATCCTGCGCTTCATCCTAACCATTCTCTGCATGGTTGTGGGGAACGAACCAGTACCCTTCTAACACCAGATCCTAAACGTGGACCATGAGGACAGTTTTGTGGAAGACGTCTGCAGCTTAACTTACTCATGCATCTTACAATAACAACTTGTAAAGCACGTGCGCGCCTTTTGTGTTTATCTACTTCAAACATAGAAATGTCTGTGCATTCTGTCAACAGGTTGTTTGATATGACAATAACATTTCTTAATTTTAGGAGAACCTGTGTGTATTGTTTGTTCTTTTTACCCAAACGGGATCTGAGGAAAGAAATGGTCCGTGCACTCACTCGTGTAGAAAATTAACTAATTAATCAACCAACGGTGGTGACTCAACCAACGCCTTGCTTATTGCACATATTTCGTAGACTGTTTGTCAATGTTCCGCCCACATATGTTTGTATTCTGCGTTTAAAGTAGCTCCAGCGTATTTACACAAACAAACAAATAAAAAAAAAAACCAACAAAAGAAAGAAAGAAAACGAATGGCGCTGCGGGAGAGGTCTGGGAGGCGGAGGGCTGGCTGGCTGGTTGGCTGGTTGCCACAACTCACGAGGCGCGTGACATGATGCTCGTGACGAGACCTGGGGAAGCGGGAGTCGCGGGGTTAAGAGCTGGAAGGAAAGGTGTCAAAAGTCATCAAGGCTACGTGGAGATAGCATTAAACTAAGCTGCTAGAGATTTGCCTGGTGTGGATGTTAAACATTTGAAGTTTCACGCCGACCCCCCAGCTCCCACTGAAAATGGCTAAAGTGACTCTTGAACTGTCTTTCATTGCGGTATTGTAAACTATTAGCAGAACTTTGTTAATGAAGAGATAGCTTTGTTTTCAAGTTTTCTTGTACAATTATTATAGTATATCATTTATTCCATTATTTATTCTTCATTGATGCAAGAACAGATTTTGCATATATAATGTGTGTCGTGTACATAGGATTTCCTCGTTTTCTTGGAAGGCCTGTCAAAGATCTTACAAATTTTACTTGAAATATTTTGTGAAAGTACAAACATAAACATTTCCTTGGGAAACCTGTACGTTTACATTTCTCAGCTGCCCTACGCACTGATGTGAGCGAAACTGACAACATGGTCTCAGATGCTGCATAATTTTGACTAAAAGTAGTCATCTTTCCTGACATTTTGTTTTAAGTCTTAGTTGCTACCATTTTTCTTATTGTACAATATGTAACAGAGTCTCACTCTCTTTGTGCCGACGGGCAACCCTGATATCTAATCACTGTTGATACAGCCTTTTGCTCCTGTAAATTAAGAGTATGTACTTGTTGATACTGTGGCTCGTGCATTAATTAACTTTGTCTCATTAATATTCAAGAATGTATTCCGCAGGAAGGAGAAGCAGCTGTCAGAGATAGTCAGATGACAAATGGCAGACATTCATATTTTCGTCAGTCGTTCAGATGTGACGATTATGAAAACTCAGTTAACTTGCTTTCTTTTTTTTCTAACTTAGATCGCCCTTATTCTTTTCATCTTTACATCTTTGCCGAATAAATTCAAATACTTCTAGGAAGAATTGCTAATTAGATGGGGTGGGGTTAGCATCTTGAGTTTTGTGTCTTTATAGCATTTTCAAAGTTTATTGCCTCCCTAGTAGTTTTATTAAATTACAAGTTTGTGAAATATTTATTGAAGAACATCTTTAAAATCCTTAGTGGATATGAGGGATATGTAAATATATTTTTGTACATTTTTTTCTTTGACATATTACCTGTGCCTTTTCTGCTACAATTATCAGGATGTGTCAGTTGAGAATCTTTTTTGAGCAGATCTACTCAGCGATGGTCTGTACACATGAAAATCTCTCTTAATGAAAGCAATTCCATGCATTTTGGCTGTGAGTTGTGTACATGGACATCTTCTACCCGATATCCTGCGATCCACGGTACTAACAGACAAGTGTGCGTGCGTGCGTGCGTGCGTGCGTGCGTGCGTGCGTGCGTGTGTGTGCGTGCGTGCGTGCGTGCGTGTGTGTGTGTGAGTAGGAGAGAGAAAGAACTAGAGAAGAGAGAGAATGTACCTGAGCGATATGTGCTTATTGTGTTGTTGGAACTCCAAACGCCCAGTATTTGACCCTAGTCTCCATAGCAACGACCTGTGCACGACTGTTCACTGCTGTGCCGGTTGCGCTGAATCAACTTTGGAAAGTTTTATCGCTGTCAAGGCTACAGATGGAAAAAAAATATTTTTGTACCTCTGCTGTTGGCACTTTTACTGAAATAAACCTTTAAGATACGTTGTCGGCTATATTCGGACATCCGCTGAATGAAAGCCATTCTTGTACAGTGAATAAAAATAGACTCAAAATCTTGCCCGCGTGTTACTTCAGATGTGTGTGTGTGTGTGTGTGTGCGCGCGCGCGCGCGTGAGGGTTTTGTTATATATATATATACGATTTAGTTTTTCGTGAAATTTGTTTTCAAGAACAATCAGCGACATTAGAAGACTATTGGGGAGCATTTTTTTTTTTTTTTTTTTTAGTGATTGGGTAAATTTCCCTGCACCTTCTGTTCTGTAAACAGACGCCAACAAAATCAACATGCACAAAAAGAGGTCAAAGTTGTAAGGTCAGGTTTGTAAACAAAAGATGCTCATGACTATTATGGTTCAAGCTCCAAGTCTATTGGCCGAGGTCTTCACAATGTACCCATGGACCACCCTGACGGCTGTTGTTGACATCTGTGTATCGTGAAGTTTGAAGAAAGGTAGTTAGGGAAATTCCCTCAGATTTGGGAAAAGAGTATCTTGCACTAAGCTTACCATAATCATTAAGAAGAAATATTTGCAGCTCCCTAGTCATTTAAGAACGTAGTGTATCGAATATACAATACAAGCATTGAATCCAATATGAACAGGAACGGGCAATGGATGAATGATCACGAAGTGTCGGATTAAGGAGATCAATAGTGGAAGACGGGGAAGAAGGACAAGAAGGTCAATTCACATGGTAGAAGAGTGAGAGCATCATGATTTACTGCAGTTTAAAAAGTCAGCTGATAATATTGCTGATCATGTAAGGTACGGAACTGCAAGCCAATGAGCACCCTGTTAAAGATATGAACAGTATGTCACTTTTCCTCCATTTTGCTGGCAGCAAGTTCGCGAAGACAGCTCAGCTTTATTCCTCTCTTTGTTCTTTGCTTTTTGTGGCCTACCCACCTCTCACCTTGACTTCGATACCTTTGTATGACATCACTTCCCACACCCACTTTTCTGTAGCTTTATTTCTCCATGTGTAGGAATCAGTCAGGTCTCTGTTTCTTCCCGCATCCTGTCCAAGCCTCCTCTCCCCTTTTCACTTTTTCCTCATGAAGTCTAACACGTGGAGGTCAATAAAGACTATGTTTTGTTTTGTTTTTACTTCATCCATATCCCGATGTCATCGTCCTGCAGTTTGATAATATATTTTGGGATCTTCCTCTGCTGGACCTGCTTGCAGCTGCTTATCAAAATCTTTGCGGGGAAATTTGTCAGCTGTTGCATTCGTCCAGGTTTGCTCCTCCAGGACTCACCTTGACGACCAGTTCTGGTCAAGGGGCTGACTGGCAAGATATTTGGTGTGAGTGTTCTTGCCGTTTCTGGTCTTCATCAAGTAACCTTTTCTATGACACTGTCACAGTATGGGATCGAGTTCACGGTCCGTTAAGAGATTCGACTCATTATGCGACAAAGATTTCATTTAAAAGATGTTGTGCATGCAGATTGTGAGGCACTACCCATAGTGTAGTGATGAAGGGCCTGTCACCAGTGGACTTATAGCTCTTAGTGCCGGCCTCACATCTCTTCTTGTCCTTTTGAGGGTTTCTCCCGGTACGCCGTATTCCTCCTCCATTACCACCCCTCCGGTTCATGACACCAAATCATCGATAAGTGGAAGGAATTTTCCGTCAAATAAACCAGAAACCATTTCTCAAATTGTTCCTGTACCGCCTTAGGTAAGAGCTACGAGACCAAGTTTTAAAGTTTACAGCCACAAAAAAAAACAAAAAAAATCGTTAGCAACAAGTAACCGATACCATGTTCGCCAGCCTACCTCTCCCCCCCCAAAAAAAAAATTGTTTTTGTTTGTTTGCCGCGCCAGCGACTAAGGCTATAATATCACGGAACCCCCAAAACAAAACCAAAAGCCCGAATACAGGGTTCGTTTCAGAAGCAGAGGTCAGCGCGTGGTTTAGGATTATTCCTGCTATTCTGCTATTTCTGCTAGTATTACTATCCTGCTTGTCGTGCTATTCTGGCTAAACTTGACTCTCGAAAGGGTCAGAGGGTGCGCAACCCCGTCCATTGCAGTGAAAAGATATGTTCAAGGCAAAGTAGTGGCATAACGTGCATTGACTTCTTTATTGTTCAGATATAGCTTGGCGAAGGTTGTTAGATGACACTGTGTGCCATGGTGGATCGGAGAGACAAAAGGAGGAGGAAGAGAAGGAGGAGGAGAAGAAGAATCGAAGTATCTAAGAAAGAAAGAAAAAAAGAAAGAAAACAGAAAGAGGAATGAGAAAGATGTAGAGGAGGGTGGAGAAGAAGGAGAAGAAAGAAAGAAAGGAAGAAAAAGAAAGAAATGAAAAAAGAAAGAAAGAGGTATGTAAGAGATGTATATATATAGAGAGAGCAGTGGTTACTAGAAACTGTAAACGAGAGCGGGGTGGAGCGAGTGGTTTCCCGATGTGACAAGGTGGGTATGTCTCAATATCTGTATAGTGCAGTGTGACCGGCGTCGGATGACATCCCAGCAGACTGTGCCAGCGCCGCTGGAACCCGAGACAAGCCCATCCATCTTGGCACACTTATCTCCTGCTCCTTGTTACTGTCTGCTTTCTTTGCCGTTTATTCTATCCACTCTCCCCTCCTTCCAACGCCACCCACCATAGTGTCTCCGCCCACAGTGTTGTAAATCTGTTCTTTTTCTTGAAAACAAAAAAGAAAAAAATTCAAAACATGGAGGCATTTTCTCCTCGTTTGTCTCTCTTGTCTGTTCCATTATGGGTCTTTCGCCACGTCCGAAGAATGAAAACATTCCTCAACAAAACGAGTCAACGTGAGTTTAATATCTGCACTGCTCGCCCTTATTCCACCCCACCAACCTCCTTATCTCCCTCCTTACACCGCTTCTCGTATTCATAAGCGCAGTAGTCCTCATAAATTAACAGCAGCAAGGGTGGACATGGAGAATCTGTAGCTCTGGTCATAGCGGCTTATTCTTCACTTAAGAGGATTTGGGGGAAGCGAGAAAATATGTAGATGTCAGTCAGTTTTGTGTCTCTTTTCTGCTGCTACAGACTTCTTGGCGCAGTTGAGGCTGGAACAGGTGCTGGTTGTAGCTGTGAAACCTCGAGACTTGTTTTTACTTTTGAGGAATCGTAAACATTGTGACAAGTGATGATAACTTTTTGAATTTTTTAAAAGACAATATTTCATATTTTTACTGTTCTTTGGGTCGTGTTTCGTCATGGCAAACCAGGATTCAAGAGGAAGCAAAGAATTTATTCTGACTGTCGGCGTCGATGTTTCTTACTGATGAGAAGAAAGAACAAAACAACTTTGCACGCGCAGCACAGTCTCACGGCCATAGGAAGAGGACAGTCTTGTAGCCACAACAAGAGGACAGTCTTGTACCCATTAGAAGAGGACAGTTTTGTAAGCACAGAAGAAGAACATTGTAGGAACAGGACCGAGACAACCTCGTAGGCACAGGAACAGGACAATCTTGCAAGTGCACGTGCGTCAGGGTGGAAAATTTGGGCGGAATCCTATATCTTCTTACTTAGACCTCCGTAAAGCACATACAATATAAGAACAAACCAAGTAATGATAAACAATTGCAGTAATATTTTGTTTATGAAGTATGATCTAGAGTAATATTACCATAACTAAAGGGAAAACCGCATTATATTATTTTGTTATTTAGCATGTCGTGATGCTTTTGTAAACACATTTTTTGATACATAAAAATAATGGAGAAAACAAATATTGTTACTTTTCTGTGCATCAAATTGTCTGCACCTTCTGTGAATTTCCTTCGGATGCCATCCTCTGAGCACACCAGCTCTAGAATGGAAGGAACTAGGTATGAACTTGAACTCTCTGACAGATACCCTTTACAGGATTCCTACCTGACATTTAGAATGTATCAAGCTGGACAGAGATTATCTGGTGGGTGAAGCTCGCTCATTGGACTGACAAAGCCGGTGTCTTGATTAGACACGACATCAACACTCAGGTAGGTCAACTGCTAACTTTTATTTCATCTTTCATGACAACTGCTGTTCATATATTGCTGATTTGTATGTCTGCTCGTTTACTTATTTTGTTAATTTGTTTGCTTATTTAATGAAGCCCAAGTACTGGTAATTCATTGGCAACAACAGCTGTTTGACAGACAATGATCATTGCTACAGATTGCACTTATAATTATAGTCATTTGAAAGGTGAAATCTGTAAGAAATAGACTGCGAAGCTAAGAACACTTATATTTAATCGATGTGTAAATAAAATAAAAGAATTTTTACTGTAGAGAGAACAATTATTTAAATAAAAACCAAATTAAAAATTCAATGCGATTTGTACATTTATTATAGTTTACCTACAAAATAAATTGTAATGAAGAAGCAAATCGTTGACAAAGACTTATCTGTCGTATAGAAACATATTACTGTTGAAGATGCCTCGCGTATAACAAAGTCATCGGAAAGTCATTGTACAGGTCTTCATCAATACAATTCATACTTGTGGTAATTGGAGAAGCTGTCAGAAAGATTCAAATTAAAGAAAGAAATGACCGAACGGAGGTAGAGTTTGTTGCAGGCATACTCTCTTTCACGAGATCTTGAGCTTGTTGCCCAAACATTATTCTCAAGAATAATAGGATAAACAGAAATACTTGAAGTTAGTTCCAGGAGTATTTAAAGATGTTCCAAGATATTAGAATTTAACAGATATACGACGGTCACAGACTTATTTTGAAGACTGATTAATGAGTGTCCAGCGTCACTGAAACAGTCTTTGTTTAAATAAATGAACTTATTTTAACACACTTATTCTATTTTATCGAGCATGCTACAGATAAAAATTAGAGATTAAGAAGCGGCAGTGAAAATAAATGGTTCATCGTACCTAGATGGGGCAGATGGACAAAGGGGGAGGCTTTCGGCCAGTCCTAGTTTCTGATGTTGTTTTGCTTTTTACCTTTACGGCTACGGGATGTTAAGCTCATGTGTGTGTGTGTGTGTGTGTGTGTGTGTGTGTGTGTGTGTGTGTGTGTGTGTGTGTGTGTGTGTTATTGAGCTATGTGATCCTGTCTACGGCGTCTACATCTCTACACCGGGGCGCCGTAAAATGCTTGAAGCGATCGTGGTCTATGACTTGTTTCCTCAAATAAATTCCACCAACCATCGAGTTCTGATATTCCAAAAAAATTGACAAGTTAATTTCTGTTCTCGCCCTTCGAAAAAAAAAACACGACCACAAGCCATTTTTCTCTATTCTTGAACTGCAAATAAATGAAATAATCAAGTAGGTCCACATTTTGTGAGCGAACTTTGGTCTACATCATTGATGAACATTTCGACTGCTTGATTGCCGCTTGGAGTTTTATCATGAGAACTGTAGGCCTCAATCATTTTGAAACGGATTTAAAAAAAAAATCTATGTCAAGGAAGGAAATGCTCAAATCCGGTTTCAGAGGTTGTCTTTCCTTGTTGCTTTCTCCCTCACTGACGAAGGATGGAAGAGCACAACGAACAGTTTTGTATCAGCTTTTAATTTCCTTGATCCTCTTGCAAGATGAGGCTAATTTTTACATTGCGGACCGGACAAGAGGCACAGGAGGCTCTAAGCAGGCGGTCAACGGTTCGAGACCCATGCAGTCCTATTATTTTAGTTGAAATTCCCTCTGAACAACCAGCAGCAATAAGTACGAATCAAGGAAGGTATAAAATTGCAGTAAGGAGATATTTTAGCTCCGCCTTCCGCATCGTAGCACTGAGAACAGTAAGACACTGACAAGTCATCCAAACGGAAAATACAGAGTACCACATATTGTTTCTTGATAAGATGAGAAGATAACTATTACAAAAAAGACAAATCAACTGACAGAGCTCACGTGGCTGTACAATGGCACAGCTGCACGTAAATGACAGCTGTACACACGTGACACAGCTCCATATTGTTGTTGTTGCAGCTGTTAATCCGAGTGACCACTCAAGTCCACAGTCATGCTGTTGCTGTTACTACTACTCATCTTAGAGACCACGATAGTCCACACAGCGCCATATTACTGATCTTTGTTCTCACAATCCACACAAAAGGATCAGACTGCATATTCTAGAAAGTAACAGCTGGAGAAATCGAGTTTACTGATGTGACATAACACCAACTCACTCACAAGATGTCACAGTTCCTCAACATGTCGCTGAGGGCGAGAGTCTCCCTCGCTTGCTTTCATCGACGCAAAAAATGTTTACTTCTTTTTATAACCTTTTCTGTCTGCACTCTTTTCAAGTCACCGGTTTTCGCAACTGGCAGACCCATCGGCGGTGAAAGCAGCTGTTGGAGCCCATTACTAGCAGCTGTTGTAATACAGTCGACAGCTGCACTGCGAGCTCATTACGCTGCCGAGGCTGACAACACCGAAAGTGCTCTCCCCTGTGTACCACGTGACTTGAAATTCAAAAAGATAGACCTACTTTGTTCCTTCTTCCTTTCCCTTTCATTCTGATCTGTCCGTCCCTCTGTCTCTCTCACTCACCTTTATTTCTCTCTCTCTTCTTATTTACACTCTTCGTGTCTTCTGTCTGCAAGCCTGCTTATCTTCTACTTCGTTGATTTTACTTGGATGGGCAGCTAGTTCTTCATCCTCTCCATCCCTCGCCAATATGATAAGAGTACCCCTGGTTTGTCCTGCCTCAGACGACACCCGTGAATGTAACGACATCATGCCCCGCTAGAGGATACCCGCTGTTTGCAAGATGGAGTTGAGGCAAGTGTCCTGCCAACGACCAGCACTTTAACACTTACTTTGCATACCGTCGCTACCACGTCTTTCACACAGCGACGTCGTCGTAACAGTAACATTTGCAACAGCTGCAACGATAAAGACGCTGCCATCTTTGCCTGCTGCTGGCTGTGTGTTCGTGCGATGCTGTCTTCTACTGCAGTCCCCAGGCTGCTGGTCTCACAGGCGCAGCTGTAATCATGACAGGTGTCTAGGTGTTGGCTTCTTAGTTCACTTCTGACTGTGAACGTGTCTAGGGAATCTTCAGTAATCTGACTGAAGGCTCCATCTTTAGTGACCCAAAATAGATAAATAATGAACGAAATAATCTCGACATCTAGCTTACTAATGGATCAATCACTAAGCCTATTATATGAAATAAATATATCTGTTACATAAAAAAGTTTAGTACATAAGCTAAATATATTAAATTTAATTTTCAGATACTGTTTGTTGACAAAAGAATGTTTAAATCGTTTAAAAACAGTCTGCAGTGTACAACACTAATGTGTATTTAGTGAGTCGCGTGAGATATTTGTATTCAATAGCTCTCAATTACAGCAACTTTCTATCTTTGTATGGGAAGTAGCAGCTAACTGGGTGGCAATGGCCCAATGGAAACCATTTTTTAATGACACTTAATGGAACTACTCCATTTTGCTAATAAAGATCCAATAAGGAGCAAACATCACCAGGCTACAGGTGCAAAGATCACCAGGTTGCAGGTGCTGCGATGGCAAACTGGCAAGACTCACCATCTACGGCAACACAACAAACAGACAATGAACCACCACTTCTCCCCCAAATATACACCGTCCACAGCACCACTACTCCCATAGGTGGCAGCATCTTCCTACCAAATAAACCAATTATTTGTCGATTTAGTCCTTGTCTTTGTCACTACCACTACCACTACCACTGATGATGACGACAACTAGTAGCAGCAGTGGCAAAAGAAGCAAGAACAGCAGCGGGTGGGACTTTGCTATTTCTCTGTATTTAATAATGTGTCAAAATTCGTTATGTGTCTCTAACACTAGCTCGCCATTCAGTATCTACACATCAAACAACCATTGAAGTCTCTCAGCAACAGCGCGGACCTGTGCCGCTGTTCAGGTGAAACTCGAGTGGAGGCTGAGGACTAGGAGGATAGGGGGGAGGGAGGGTGGCAGGCAGTGCAGTGAAAGACAGGTGTACCTGTCCTGTCAAACACAACCTATACCATTATACCTACCATGTCAGTCACATGACCATGATATGGGTCGCCAAGACTGACTTTATCCCATGCAGGACCAGTCAGAGTTATTAATTAAACATTTTGACCCTTCACCTCACGAAGAACTCTCTACATCATTGGTTCTATAAACATTTATGCATTAAGCATAAAGTAGCGGCTTAGAACTTCTGGAAAAACTTCGCTTCTTTAGAAACAAACCTTTCTTCTGTATTTCAACTCTATTCATTATTTAGTCTTTTCTGCATTCTTTTGTCATTGACATTTTCGTGCATTTTGATTGGTTCTTTTGACACTGGGGTCCTGTATGGGATGGAGTCCCCTCCTGGCACCCCAGACCACGCGAACTGGAGGCAGAAGTCCAGACATCCAGACACTGGGACTGACCTCAGCAAGACAAGGCGCCTGTCAGTCACTGGAGGACAGCCGAAGAAAAAGGGAGGGAGCTGGAGATGGGTTGGGAGGCAGAAATACAACCACCCGGTGGTAATGGACGATGGAGGGTGCGGGGTGGGAGAGTAAAGGGCACAAAAACCACTGCACGATGGAGTCCTCAGGGCTAAGCCTCATAGATTACCGTTCTTGTCTTGAAGTATTTCACCTGTCTGGCCAGTCGTATATCTCCAGATAAAAATCAGCGGCACTCTCTTGACACGAGGGGGGAAAATAACTGTGCCTGGCAGTTCCACGTCTATAATTAATCTTCAAGAGTTGAAGTAGGTTATGGCAATCTCGATATATAAAAAAAATGCTCAGAAATTGAAGCCACACCCTCGTTAAATCGACTCAGTGCCCTGTCCTCTCTTAGTCAGGTCATTGCCTGGGTTACTCTGTGTGTACTATTTATATTTTATTATTATTTAAAGCATATAAGAGATTTAAATAGAATAAAAATGAAGGGATGGGCATTCTGGAAGGCACAGCCAGGTATCCTTTTGCGGGAAAAATCATTCATAAAAGATAATGTCTTATATCCAGAAAAAAATTATTCACAGACGATAATGTGCTCTTTTGTGGTAAAAAATCTTTTATAAAAGATATGCCCTTTTTATGAACACTGATTATGAGCAGATTTAAAATAGTAAAACATTTTTGCATGTCATACACTTTGTACTCTGATTTGCGATGTGTTTGTGGAATTAATATGACCTTGCAGTCTACAAATGGGCAGGATTCTTGGCACAATTAGGTATTATCCCAAAGACCTAAAGGCTCAGTGCACTGACTGCAGGAACTGTTGACTTTGCAAATAAGAATAAAGGTCCTGAAAACCAGTTGAAAACTGTCTGCAGAAATGTGTACAAAGTAAATACCGAGAAAAACTGAATAAATGTATGTATGTATGTATGTATGTATGTATGTATGTATGTATGTATGTATGTATCCCTGCCATTAAGAGGGAGCAAGTGTCATCTAAATGCCTAAGTTTATAGTTCGTGTACTTTTATGTAATTCGGCGGCGATCACAGATTAATCTACCCTCACTTGTAAGTTTACAATTTGAAAAAAGTATCATTAATAATATATATATATATATGAGGCTGATTTTTAACAGTGTCGTTTAGTTGTTTTGAAAATATATATTCAAGAAAAAAGATTGATTTAAAAGCTACTGAATTATCTATCACAGAATAAAAAAAGCACTGGAGTGAAAGCCAACATTAAAAGTGCTCGCAAGTACAGATGTTCTCATAACTGATAAAAAAAAGTCACCCATGCTCTGTCTGAGGATCTTTCCACAGATTCCCAAATTTCATATCTTACCATTCACAGTTGTTTTGTTCCCGTGACACTGTGCACATGTGCCTCGGTATAACATCACAAGGCCTTCAATAATCTGTGTGTGTGTGTGTTAGAGAGAGATCCCTCATTCCTGAACTGTGTTGCCATGGAGACGCCTAAGTGACATTGAGTCCTGCCTGAAAGATGACTGGAAATGTTTCTCTGCTCTAAGCCAAAAGTCTCCCATTTCTGTCACCTAAGCGGGAAACTATTTTACACGTTGAAAATGGTTTTAGATTGTTAAATATGTCTTAGTATGTACACATATGGCAGAGATTTCAATACGCTTATGTGTATATACATAATATATTGAAATATAACTTATTATGTGTCCTTGCTAGGGTATAAGTGGATAGATTGCAGCACTGAAGAGCATGTCTGGGATGTAATGTGACACAGAACATGGACGCCCTTTGCGGAGAGTTTGTTGTGTTATGTTTTTCGGTTTCTCAATTAAAAAAAATCTACATACTAATTAATGACGAATATTAAATAAATAAGCAAAGGAATCGCACAAACAACATAAGCCAGAGGTGCCATCTTCAGGTATGTGTATTGTTAAAGTAAAGGACACGTTTCTCCACATGGCCGAGAAAATACGAGATGTGGGTGTGGAGATGTAGGTGTGGCCGGCCACACATGAAGCAAAAAGCTAGGGGGAAACGAAATCAGATGTCACAGGATGTGGTATACCATTAAAAGTCTAGTGTCCAAGACAGGGGGGAATAGAGTCCAATAGCCTAGTGGTCATAAATGTGGCTCCCTGTGTATAGGATATTGCATGTAAACTATATCAATCTGTTATAATAATAATAAAGCGCAGCCCAACCTCTTCCTCTGCCGTCTTTACCTTCCCTCATTAATGAATCTCAGTGTTACTAGAAGGTTGCTGGTGTGGGGGGGGGGAGGGAATTTCCAGCTGCAGGTTTCAAAGTGGAAAGTGGAAACATTAGAGTGAAGACAACCACAGGTGATACAAATCGGGTTTTTTTTTCTTGCTTCTGCATAACTGGGAAAAAAGGGTATAGCACCGTGCCATATTCCTGTAATAATATAAAATTGGTCTAGGCAAATTTACACTGGAATATTGTGAAATAGACTTTCTATAAATACCAAGCAATTACTGTTTGTTAATTCTAAAACTGCATGTGGAGAGAGAGACAAGCAAATGTTCATGAAAACAATTTAGTTTCTGGAATTCTTGTTTAAAGCAAAACAAAAACATTAAATTAAAATAATCTTGTTATCAGTGGCTTAATCTGTCCCTACATATACGCTGATGTAGTCAGATGCCTGATCTCTGTTTGTGACCCAGCTTGTTGAGATAGAGGGTAGAGTGTCGGGTGGTCAGACGTTGCCAAGTGTAATCAGGTGAAGGTCAAACACCGCTGGAGCACGCACTCAAGCACGTTCCAAAACGCGCGCGCATGCGCTCAAAGCGGAGATAAGAAGAGAGAGAGGAGAGAGCAGGCATCGAAATTTTCTTTTTATTAATGCGGCCGTGACGTCTGCTTTCTTGTCCTCGACCACGCTCGGTGTCTGATGCAGCTTGAGAGACTTATTGTACTCAGCGCATCTTCTGTGAGCCTGTCTTTTGGAGCCCAAAACGTACATGCATATCAACACACGTAGGCAATTATATCACATATTTATTTTATAAATATACATCACATACAATGCACACACACACACACACATGCACGCACGCGCGCGCGCTTGGTCTCTCTCATCACACACACAAGCAACACAAACACACACATCGAGCACACATCACTCAAATCACACACGCACGCACACACACATACATACACATCCGCAGTGTCATGACACACACAGACACACAAACACACGCTCGTACACACAAATACACACCAACCACACTTCAACAACTGCAAAATGCCTGAAACGTGGCTGGCCTATTTATTTAACAGAAATGGGCTTTTTTTCTCAGACTTTACACCATTATCTAAGGTACCGTACTGAAAGTGGGGTGGGAATGGGGTGGGGATGGGGTGGTGTGAAAACCTTCGATCGGCCAGCCCTGTAAACGACCTACGCCCCTTACATCATTCCTGAAAAGCTAGTGCCTTACCGCTGAGCTATCGGGGCACCCGGCCTGTCTCCCTGTCGCTCTTTTAAGAATTATTTGAAATAGTGAAACAGAATTAAATCTTGAGGAAAGAAAATTTGCATTTTCTGCTAGTGAATTCGAAAGTGTCAATAAATTGTTACAGCCTTCTCTCTGGCAGATTGAGTCAGTAAAACTGATGATAAAACTGAAATTGGACGTGGAGCTTATAAACATCTACTTGCACCTCGCTAGTATAATACCTTGTCTGAAAATAAGTCTAACCCTCGTTTGAAATAGGCTCAAATTTGATTTCTTGAGACGAACAAAGCTGTCTAAGTTTGCAGCTACCTAAACTTGTGTGTGGTATGTGTTGTACATGCTATGATTTTCTTTCTGGGTGTTGGAATGTGTCCTATCCGTTTGTTACGACTAAACATCTTTTGATATTTATACATGTGTACGTAAGTGTGTGTGTGTTTGTGTGGGTTTGTCTAGTTTGAAGCTCTTTCTCTCTTTCTTACTCTGTGTACTATGGGACTGCTCATTATTTGTGTACCCCACTGAGAAGCACTTACTATAGAAGCCGGAATTATCCTTGGGGATAAATAAATTGTATTGTATTGTATTAAGCTCATGAAGATGGCAGACAATTGTATTTATAACCCCGTGTGAGATACAGACTACATATTCTCAATATCTGAAATGTTTAATGACCCAATGTATTTTTTTAAAATATTGATGACTTTCCACTTGACAGGAACCCAATGGTGGTGTCAATAAATTATCAAATCTCTCATCTCTCTTACACACACAACCTGAAATACAGGTAAGGGGAGAAAAGTGTTTGTGTGTGCAGTGTTTATTAAAGTCAATTGTTATGTACAAATGACTAACTATGCTGTAATCTACTGTTACATGAATGAACCTTTCACAATTGCATCTGTCTAAACATAGAAAGCCTTAAAAAGAATCTCCATCTATTTCTGGCTGGTCAGTCTACCTGTGTGACGTCAGCACCCACTTATCATTTGATAAGCAATCGCTTTAGTCACTGTCCCACTTCTCCCATCTTTCTGCTTCTGTCTTTTATTGGGCTCGGCATCCACAGTTGGAATAATATGAAGGCCAAAGATTTAAATTTTTTTCAAGATTAGTTTGTTATCTCAAAAAAGATTTCGCTGCGTTAAGCAGAATAGCCTGCTGTATATCCAATAACGATGATGATAACTAAAAACAAAAATTTATGCCAAGTATAATAAACACTTTACATCTAATGACATTGTGAAACATTATTTGATAGATAATAAAGAACATTTGTCACACATGCCAGTAATCAAAGTCACTATACATTATATTTATTTGTAACCAGCCTGTGCTTGTTTCTGAGACTAATTTCTCCTTTCTGTGATTTAATTCTTTAAATTTCAACGCTTGAATTAATCGTGTTTAAGCGAAGTATAAGTGATGCTTGTTATTGAAATAATTAAATTCTTGTTGTCTTCTTTGACAGCTCATGTTCGGCAACAGGGACGACTTTCTGAGGTAAGGGGAGATACACCTGTGGTGTTGTCAGTGTCTCTTTTCTTTCTCCATTTCTTCGCTCTCTCCCCCTTCTCTCTACCACCTTCTCTCTCTTAAGCAATTGTTTGGATGTGTTAGTCATTTTCGCATTAAAATGAAGGGTCAGTGCTGCTGAGGGTGTAAAACTGATGAGTTTTATCAGCTTGCATAGTGACTTACAAGCACATCACCCAGTCCCACCAGACAGTCAGGTCGTAAGGTCATCTGTGTAGCTGTTACTGTAGAAAAGGATCAAACCCAGTTCTGGTTTATTAAATCTCAATGATTTACGAGAAACAGTGCAATTTAGCGGTCAACTTTATCTAAAGTCTCTGGAAAACCCTGCCTAGATGAAAACTTAGAAACTCCATTCTAGTAATTGAAGTCTGCTGTTGAAAGAAATCATCACATCACACAGAGTACGTCGAGTCATCGTGGCCAACGGATGTGAAAGAAGCTGATGACAAGTTGCGAGGATGGAGGACCGTCCGAGAACGACTGAGAAGAGAAAGTGAGCTCTTGACTTTCCCCTTCAACAACTCAGACATGTTTTCCCGCGAGAGGTCATGCTCCGTTTCGTCAAAACGAGGGCCCATCATCACAACTCGTCAAACAGGACAAACTAGCAACTGGCCCAACAAGCTGACAAACAGGCGCCTGTTGTTGTGAACGCAGACATCCTCTTGACTGCTGGTCACCTGAGAGCTGTTGCCGGTGTCTATGGCGCGAGCTTCCCGCGTCCGGAAAACTATCTTGTCCCTAACTGTGCCAACCGGAGGTGACGATCAGAAAAGGGAAGGAAGGATGAGCTTCCACCACTCCAGATTCCCTTCACAAGGAGCACTGGTTATGAGCCCAGACATATCCTCTTGAGCAGCTTAAAAACTCCCATGTTTTTCTAAAATGTTTTCAAGTACATACACCAGTTACAAGGATCAAAGAAAGAAAGAAAGAAAGAAAGAAAGAAAGAATACACAATTGTAATGCTTAGCTTATCGGTCCGTAAACTAAAGTCACCCCCCAGTGATCTGTCACATAGCTAGTAGGCTGGATTAAAACATATCAAAGAAATAGATTGTACATGTATATATCATGGCAAGAGGTGGAGAGAGGGAGAGAATGAAGGAAGCGAGAGAGAGAGAGAGAGAGAGAGCAAGAATCAGGAAGAAGGAAGGGGCTGAAGATTGAAGGAAATAAAGATAAAAGAAAATTTAATATAATAATTTCTAGAAAAATTCTCTGGGTCTCGCACCGACGGCTGGAAATAACGCGTGCGGCCTCTGGGATTGGCCAAGACCCGGCACGTGCACTACCCAAAGAAGAAATGCACGTCTTCGATTGTGAAATATTCCTCGTTGCGCCGACAAACGGTGTCACAATGCATGGGAGGCAGCTAGAAGGATAAAAAAATAGACCACAAAAAACCCACCATAAACACGCACATCCCCAAGCAACGGTCCAATGGCCATCAGCCGTAAGTGGACCACGTGCTTCTTCCGCTGACAGACCCTGCAATGACCCGCGTATTTCACCCGGCAATATCAGGGTCACCCAGTCACGCCACCCCTCCACCCTGGCTCCCAGCTCTGCACCCACCCCGCAGGGCGTGGCGGCTATGCTACCCACTTAATCCGAGGTCGCTTTTGCTTTTCCTCAAACTTACTTCTTATGCTGTAGCGAAACGGGGGAGAGCCGGCAGGTTTCTGGGTACATGTCCTGATGCACAATTGAAATTTAAAATATAAAAAGAGACAAACAAAAACGCATGAATGGCTTGCACAAGGAACGGTCAGAGGGTGCTCACCCAGTTCCTCTAATTCATTAGGAGTTTCTTGCCTAAATTGTGCTTTGATTTTTGTATTCTAGGATTTTCTTTTTCGCTTTCCTTTAACGGAGAATCTGTACAAGAGAGAGGACAAAATCAGCCTTACCAAAAACATCGCTCGGCACGGAGCCTTGTATCGTATTGAAATGACACACCTAACATCAATGCAAAATATAAAATATTAAAACACGAAATGTACGAAAGAAGGAAAAGTATTCAGCACGAAAAGTCGATGGAGTCGATGGACACCTAGAAGTAAAAGAAGTGAAGGAGAGATTGTCGAAATAAAGGAAGACTGACCAGTTCAATGGTGACTAGTTTTAATTAGGTTTTGTGTACACATGTACTCGCATGGCTTGTACAGCTACTACGAGTGTGCACAGCGGTTAGCGAGCGCATCATACAAAGGCCCAGGGGGCGCTCCCACGGGGTGGAAAGGATGGAGAACATGAGTTTATCCACTGTTACATGCTACACGTTACAGGGTTCAGGAAACGGAAAACGCAGAACGGAATAAGGATCCGAACAAAGAAATTAATTCTTTTAAGAAGTGCAATAGCACCAACTCAGTCGATTGTGGGTTGTCCACTGGGTGAGCAGTGAGTCCTAACAACATGAGACGGGGTCACAACTACACAAACATGACTGTATACATATACACACTTTTGCTGTGTGTGCGTGTTTGTGAGTGAGCGTGTGTGTGTGTGTGTGTGTGTGTGTGTGTGTGTGTGTGTGTGTGTGTGTGAGAGAGAGAGAGTTTTAACTGCACTAAAGTTTTAAACGGATCATTGGGTCGTTATGCAAGGAGAAAGTTCAATGTACCAGCACTGCTCTCCCAACGACATTGGCTTCATGACTTCAACTTATCTCTTCAACTTTTAAATTTACTTTTAGAGAAAATATAAAAAATAAATAAGACAATGCTAACACCGACAAATAATCTACGTGCCATCTCATGGGTGGGGAAAGATCTTCAGACAAAGACCTTTTGGGGGAATAGTTATGAAGCGAAGGTACGTCATGATGATGATGATGATGATGATGATGATGATGATGATGATGATGATGATGATGATGATGATGGAGATGAAGTCCATTTTTAATTCGCAAGTATCCATTCCGAAGAATCCTCATTGCGCATGGACCCGAGGACGTGGCAACATGGGAAAGCCAAGGACCAGAGTCTGGTCTCTGTAATTTCAAGTCGGTGTCTAGACTCCGCTGATGTTGCAGGAGTTATAAATCCATTTCAAAGATGCCTTGGGGGGTGGGGGTAAAGTAACATAAAGCAACATCTACTGTTTTGAGTTTATATTCCGAAGGTATCACCCACCCGGTGAAAGGTTGACAAAAGTCGCAACTCGCCACGGCTGAATACCCTGAGGATCGAGAGAGGATGAGGGTGACCGATGATTAGAAATACTTGATTGTTGAGATCAGGTTTCTCCTTTATCAGTATAAGTAGAGATCATAGCATAGAATACCCGCTTGATAAAAGTATGACAACGATGTTTGAGTTTTGTATACAATACAAAAACTAGTTTCATTACAAGGGACATTGTACTAAACAGAAACATTGCATGATTTGACACGCTTAATTAGAGTTTGAAAATTAAAATTTACAATTATAGTTTGCCAGACTGTTAATTTAATTTACAAAAAAACCCATAGTGCACTCAGCGTAAAGGAGAGCTTCAATCCTTCTTCGTACGGGAGCTATGGCACTTTACAGAAATATAGTGGACATATTGTACATAGTGAACTGCTACTGGGTTTAATTCCTTGACCTTGTGGTGATAACATGGACAATACCATCTTACAATACATTTGAGAACAGAAAATATGGGCGGGTAAAACAGGTTTTTTTAACTGTCAAGGTTAAATTCGAAGCGACGATGTTTGTCCACTGGGACAGCTACAGAAACTAGGTGTACTTTTTAGATTTTTAAAAAAGTTAAGTTTAAATGTGGTTTCGATTGTGTGCAATTCTTCCTCAAAATCTCTCTCTCATAGAGAAAGAGAGAAAGAGAGAGAGAGGGGGGGACGGGTAGAAGAGTGACAATGTGCTTTCAAAACTCTCGACGATTATTCTGTTTAATTTAAAACATATCGGTATCGTGACAAATAAGTGGGTACAGGGGAGTTCCTTTACATCTGCCCAGGATTTCCGGACAGATGATTGAAATATAGGTTGTTCTTCGCTCGCTCGAAACAAAATGTGCGGAAAAGTATGCCAATGGGTATTTTTTAAATGGTAATGTGTACATCTGTATTTTCTAAACGTGTAGGTACAGACCTGAAACCATCTGGAATTCTGTACATGACATTTTTTACAATCTGGGTGGGACGTGCTGCAGATGTTTAGAAGGAACCTTCCTTGAAAACTAATTTCTATAAGATTTTAGTTTTAAATGAAACCAAACAGCATACAATGTCTTATTTTTTTCTGAAAAGGGTAGTAAGTAATAAGTTATAATCATTTTTTTTCAACGATCTGTTTAGCATTTAGAAACCGCCGAAGGTTTGGTCAACCAAAGCTGCCTTCATCTTCACAATACACTAATACATAATACACTAATACATAATACACTGACACATGATACACTAATACAAATACACTAATACATAATACACTAATACATAATACACTAATCACTGTAGTAACACCTGCTGCTGTTCTGATTGTCATGTTCATACCAGGGCTACAGTCAAAGGCTAGTTTTATCTCTTCATGTTATTGTTTGTATCGTCGTTGCTGTTTCAATTCCCTGTCAATATTAAATTCATTTATTTCACTAGTCGTACATCTATAGACCAGCCAGTTATCCTGCGGAGATCTCTCAGACTGAGTGAGATTGAGTCTTCATTCCAAATATATATTTATATATAAAAGAAGGCGTAGAATGGGCTGACATACAGACAGACATGCTGCAATATGTTTTGTGTGACATAACAACAGCCTTTATTGTGTTTATATTTTCACAGTTAGCACGAGTCCGTGAGCTCTGTTCAGGCTCTTGTATGATGTGTCCTGTAACAGAAACGGGCTCTCCATGATGTATATCCATACAAGATGTAATGGAGGCCAGGAAACACAGAAGAAGATATGTAGGAGTGCTGTGTGAGAGGTTGTTTTTTTAACCCGGGAGAAAACTCCGAGCATCACAACATGTTTTATTAGTCGGGTGCTGTTCCCCTGTTAAGTCGGTGAAGAAAATTGAGAACCTTTCTCTCTGGCACGCTTTTGCCACGCGCGAAGGAAAAAGAGTAGTGAGAGAGCTAGCAAGCGAGAGAAAAACAGAGAATTAGAACTAACCGCCACTGAATATACATAATGCAAATCTAACCGATTAGACAGTCCGTCCAGGACTTGGTTCCTGCCTGTGTCCCCTCCTTTATTGCCCAATGTTGTTGTCAGCCAGTTAATTAGAAGTCCTCGGCTCGCAGGCTTGCATTCGTCACTTCGGTTAGCACGTGCTGTGCTGCTCGCGCAAGGTGCGTGAAGGCATTAACCTCTGTGCCCTGGAGTACAACGGTAACGGCGCAGGGAGGCAGGACTGGAAAGTGATTTGTTCCTGCACGCAGCGCCACTTGTCTCCCCCTTGTCATGGTGCGGCTGAAAGATGAACTAGAACCGACAGGTCCTCGCCGTTGTCGTGGTGGTAGGTTTGAGAGACAACAGCAGCGGTGTACTGACCCCATGACTGTCGAATCTGTGACACAAAAGTTTTAGGGTGGAGCAGGCCATGGGATGTTAGTCGACATGGACATATCGAAGGCGCCAGCTTATTTGACTCCCGTGTCAGCATGCAAGTCACAAGCATGTGTACGGGCAGAATAACCAACAGACTATCATAGTATCTTGCGGTGGTGTGCATGTGAGTCGTCGAGTCTTAAGTCGCCATTTTTCAAGAGCAAGTCAACTCCGTTAAAAATTTGGTCCAACTAGTTAGTTAGCCACATAAGACCCGCGACACATTTTCAAGACCTTCCACACAGTCCAGTTCATTAAAGTCGACGCTCGGCAGTTAAGTCGAAAAATTTAATGTCCAGTCCGACTGAGGACCTTACACATACACCAGGACAGGACACAGGACAGAATATTAGCTGCGAAATCAGTCGTATGTATAAACCTGCTACTTCAGTATCATACAAACAGAGACCTTGTCGCAGTTTGGGAGTTGTTCATCGCCCACACTTATCTAACAATTGTCAATGTTTCAGGTTCTCTATTTCTCCATTCACTTACCTGCTGTCTAGACTTTCACCGAATTTCTATTGCCTCAGGTATGTTATTTATACTTTTCTTGTAGGTGGCGAAGGCGTCCTAATGATGTCTGTCTAAATATGATTTAGCTGAGAAATATCTCAGGCTGTTTGGAGAGCGGTCACACAGAAAGTGTAGAACCAACAAGGGTTAATGAAGCGTGCAAACCTTTGTCGTGACAGTCGTGAGAGCATTTATCTTTGTTTGTAAACAACCTGCATTTCGGACAAACTTCCGGAAAGTACTAAATCAACAATAAATGATGATGATGACGAGTATGATGAATATGACGACGGTGAGAGATGACAACGACAATGATGATCGATGATGAGAAGAGATGATGATAGGAACTATGATGGTGATGACGATGATGAATGATGATGCTTTCGATGGATGTTTTGTACAACCCCCTATACTACTTTAAGTGTTCTCCCTTCCCACAGAAAATCCAGGAGCCAAGCAGACATTGAAGTAGAATAACTGCCGTTTATCACCCTCGGGTACCTGCCCTCAGTGCACTAGGAAACTGTCTACGGCTGACCACTCACATGTTTCTGTGTCTGGCAAAGTGTGCGGTCACAGACACGAGGATTTTGGTCCTCTCTCTGCAGCAATTTTTTGCAGTCATTGCAACACGCACACACGGAAAAGGTCAAAGTGCACGGATGTTGACCACTAAGGGCCAAAAAGGCAGCTAAATTGAAAGGTCATCACTTAATATTGAATTAAGCAGCCAACAGGAAAACAGTGGAGAGGCCGGAAACGGAGGGAGATATGATCAGAATTTTTAACAACTTTTCCCACAGCCCCCGCACTATTGTTTTTACACCGACTGAAGCTTATCTCTCAGTGCACTGGGGACACTCACAACATGGTAGGCTGCACAACTTGGCCTCTTCTCCGCCATTGGCTGGGATGTGCCGAATGAAAGGCCAGTCCACTCTTTGATGTCTGCCTATTTTAAAAAAAAAAGTATCTTCCCCCTTCTTTTACCACCATGCGGGTTATCTAATTATTTTAAAAATCTGGAGCCATCTTCCTGAAAACATGAATGGTTAATTTGGGGATGGAGAGAAAAAGAGAAAGACTGTGACGATACAACGGTGGGAAACGAACCACTGCAGCTGGTGATGGCGACCTCGGTGACAGCAGACCTGTCTCCCCGCCCCCCCCCCACCTCAAGTGATCACCCTCGGTAGTTTGACGACATTATGCCTCTCCTCGCCTCGTCTTGCCACCTGGGAGACAGGTGACATGCTGTGCGGCGCACCGTGACCGATCCGCCGGTATTGTCTGCTAATTGTTGTCGCGTGGCTGGCGTTAGGGAAGCTGTCGCGCTTCTGCTGTAGCAAGACTGCGGCTCATTGCGGCGACGTGTCTGGACGTGTTGCAGCTGCCGTCTTCAACCGTCCGTCAACCGCTAACAGGCGTTTGAGGTGTCGGGACACGACCCTCCCTACGTCTGGTGTCCTGCAGTCCCTCCTCGACATGCAGTCCCCTCCCCACTTTTCATGGAAACGATTGTCCTGCTTACTACGCCTACTCCACATACAGGCTTTACTCAACACTGTTACATATAAGTTATTTTACCAAGTGTGCATTCATTTAGCATCTAGATAAGTTACTCAAATTATTAATGTGACATGGATACAACCGCTTTGAAATGTTTAGCCTTAAGTCAGTGATTAGTACAACGATTCCATGATCTTCGTACATGACCCATGATTCCATGATCCATACAACCATGTGAGGTTAAAGACCTTTCTCTCTTTCTAAAAGTAGTCTCTGTAGGAAAAAAATATCCAGCTCAGTAGAATAATCTTTTCAACTTTCTTTGGTAATTAATAAGTACTTTGCGCTCCCTGCTCATGGGTCCATAGACCTTCAGCAAAATGTCGACAAAGTCTTGTTTTCTTTCAATGAGTAATACAAAAATCTGCTGTCACTGTCTGATTTGGCCCTACGGGGCCATCAAGAAGGTCGAGCACCACTCATCATCGTCTTTTAGGGAGGAGCAGCGCCACAGTCACCCTCTCCCCCTCCCCTTTCCGTAACAATGACCTGTTGCATCCTGTGGCAGGGACTCGCCACTAAACTGTGCCGCCGGATGCAGCTTCCACTGAGACATCGCGCTTCTCATTTAAGTGTGTGTGTGGGGTGGGGGGTGGGGAGGGGGGTCTTCCGTTGTGGGTGAATCTGTGTCAGGGAAGGCACGTGCTTAGCAGCTTTGTTGTTGGTTTTGAAAGGGAAAGTGCTTCCACCTCTCGGTGATTTCGCACTGTGGGGGATGGGGTCTTTGGGGAGTGTGGGGAAAGGGTTGCTGTTTTGTGGTGCCTGATGCGTGGTTTCACTTCTGTGCGTGCCCTCTATTTTTGTGGATGTTTAGGTTTTCCAAGTCTGCATGGGTGGTGTATTGTATTTGTGCCCTCTTCATCCATTATTGGTCTGCCAAGTTTGCATGAGTCGTTACAGTGCTGCTGCCCTCTTTCCTCCTGCTGCTGCTGGTGCCGTTTGTTGCCAGTGTTTAGGGGTCCTGCCACGTGTACCGTGGTGGTGTATTGTGTTTCTTTGTTTGGTTCCATGTATTGCTCTTCCTCAATTTTTTTTTTTTTTTTTTTTTTTTTTTTTTTTTAATTTTTTTTTTTTCCAGTGTGGATGGCTATGTTGTCCTGTTTACCCCTGTTTACACATGGTCTCGATGCTTAGCAGCAGCGGTCCTCGTCAGTTATAATTAGCAGACTTAATCATGCGAAACAGTTGCGGACCGACTACACAGGACGCCCATCAATGTATGCGTGGTTACTGGGGGAAAGAACTCTGACTTTTATTGAACACTTCTTCCATTTAGTCACGCGGTCATCAAAGATAATGAAATGTATAATAAATATATTATTATTATTATTACGGACTCACATGCCTCCAAAGGGGTCAAGTAAGAAGATTGGAAAAAATCCTGCAGACATTCCAACTTTGCAGGACCGACACATGACATGTTCATCATACCAACGATGAGGATGAACGCAGCAATAACGGAAGATGACAATAGCAAACGCATCTGAGAGGCTTAGTTTGTGAATATATATATGTATATAACAACAACTGCTAGCTTCTAAATGATATATATATATTAATAAAGTGCGTATCAAGCATTCATCAACAACTAAAGTGTTTATCAACTGTCACACTCTTCCCCTTCTTTGTATCTAATGCAAGAAATGTGTGGTGCAGTGTGGAGATAAAGGAATCAAGCTTTTCATTTATACATATAATAATAATAATAATAATAATAATAATAATAATAATAATAATAATAATAATAAATAGCTTGTATAGCGCCTTATAAATCCTCCCTTTAGGACGAACTCAAGGCGTTTCACAAATGACAGATGGTGTGACGTGAAAATAATGTGACGTCAGAACAAAATGACGGAGCTCCAGGTCCTAGTGCAGCATCTACACACGGCACCAACACAGTCCGCAGGCCAAATATCAAAGGTCCCACAAGTCGTAATACACTCCCTAGTCAATGTAGTTCCTAATAACACATCCTACACACAGCACACACCACACTAGTCGTAATACACTCCCTAGTCAATGTAGTTCCTAATAACACATCCTACACACAGCACACATCACACTAGTCGTAATACACTCCCTAGTCAATGTAGTCCCTAATAACACATCCTACACACAGCACACATCACACTAGTCGTAATACACTCCCTAGTCAATGTAGTTCCTAATAACACATCCTACACACAACACACATCACACTAGTCGTAATACACTCCCTAGTCAATGTAGTACCTAATAACACATCCTACACACAGCACACATCACACTAGTCGTAATACACTCCCTAGTCAATGTAGTCCCTAATAACACATCCTACACACAGCACACATCACACTAGTCGTAATACACTCGCTAGTCAATGTAGTCCCTAATAACACATCCTACACACAGCAAACATCACACTAGTCATAATACACTCCCTAGTCAATGTAGTCCCTAATAACACATCATACACACATCACACAAGTCGTAATACACTCCCTAGTCAATGTAGTTCCTAATAACACATCCTACACACAGCACACATCACACTAGTCATAATACACTCCCTAGTCAATGTAGTTCCTAATAACACATCCTACACACAGCACACATCACACTAGTCATAATACACTCCCTAGTCAATGTAGTTCCTAATAACACATCCTACACACAGCACACATCACACTAGTCGTAATACACTTCCTAGTCAATGTAGTCCCTAATAACACATCCTACACACAGCACACATCACACTAGTCATAATACACTCCCTAGTCAATGTAGTTCCTAATAACACATCATACACACATCACACAAGTCGTAATACACTCGCTAGTCAATTGTAGTTCCTAATAACACATCCTACACACAGCACACATCACACTAGTCGTAATACACTCCCTAGTCAATGTAGTTCCTAATAACACATCCTACACACAACACACATCACACTAGTCGTAATACACTCCCTAGTCAATGTAGTTCCTAATAACACATCCTACACACAACACACATCACACTAGTCGTAATACACTCCCTAGTCAATGTAGTTCCTAATAACACATCCTACACACAACACACATCACACTAGTCGTAATACACTCCCTAGTCAATGTAGTTCCTAATAACACATCCTACACACAACACACATCACACTAGTCGTAATACACTCCCTAGTCAATGTAGTTCCTAATAACACATCCTACACACAGCACACATCACACTAGTCGTAACACACTCCCTAGTCAATGTAGTTCCTAATAACACATCATACACACATCACACTAGTCGTAACACACTCCCTAGTCAATGTAGTTGCTAATAACACATCCTACACACAGCACACATCACACTAGGGCCACGAATGAGCTTAATAAGATAAAGAAAGTTGGCATTTAATGTTATACTGATGCTTGAAATATTACACTTCGAAAAATTGCATTGGCATCATCATGTTATATACTACAAACAAAGTCACAAACATTACCAAACAAAATGCCGCTGTTAGAATAAATATTTTAGTCGAAATAAAACTTTACACATGTTTATGCCACATCTGGAAATATCCCTTTAACGGGTTAAAGCTTTGACTCAATCCTTGTTCACTATCCTTGCCCTTTTGATGCCAATAACCCAGTAGCCGCTTCATATTATTTATCTTACATACGGTGATACAGGAATATTGCAGCATCACCCTGTAGAAAGCGCGAGTAAAACTTTCTTTTTCCAATGTAAAAAAAAAATGTTGCACGTGACTATCCCACAATCCTCTGTCATGTGACATTGTTTTCCCGATCTTTGCCTGATGTCAGCTTTACTCTGTCGACAAGCGGCTGCTGAGTCACAGTCACGAGAAAAGGTACTTGACAACCCCCATCGGGCGTTGTTTGTAAGCTACCCTTTCCATGTTTATACCTCACCCACCCACGCATTTCTCTCTCTCTCTCTGTCGTCTCTCTGCCCTTTTCTTCCCCTCTGACCCCTACTTACCAGTTCTACTTCCCAGTTGTGATTGACCTCTGACTTCAGGCTCCTAAGTTTGTCAGTACTAGCACCCAGCTCGTTGCTATATTTACACCATCATGTAGATACAGTCTACATCCTCTTACTGATCATGGAACATTACATTTCTCGTAACCGTTTTTTTTAAATATAAACTTGCAGTTTTATTAGAAAAGGCGTCTAGAATAGAGAGGGGCAGGGAATTTAAACATAAAGCAAATATGATCAGATGACACTCTTTTTATCTTTGATCATTTTCACCTGTGTTTGAGGTTTGAGTGTTTTTTTAGACAATGTATCCCTTATTGAAATGTCATGAATAATAACAAGAAAAATAATGTCCTTCACAACGAAAACTTCATTGTATTCCTCCCTCCCTCTCTCTCTATTTGAGACATAAAAGGACAGTTTTATGTCAGTCATCTACAGAGAACTTTCCACTCGGTAATGTAAACATTTTATTTTTATCTCATCGGGAAAGTCCACTACTATTTCATCTCGTAGCTGTTAATGTCAGGAGCAACACAATGCCAGCAACTATCCCATTTCACAATGAGACTTGTACAGACCTTGTACAGACCTTTACAGACCTTGTACAGACCTTGTATAGACCTTGTACAAACCTTGTATAGACCTTGTATAGACCTTGTAAGACCTTTACAGACCTTGTATAGACCTTGTACAGACCTTGTAAGACCTTGTATAGACCTTGTAAGACCTTTACAGACCTTGTATAGACCTTGTACAGACCTTGTACAGACCTTTACAGACCTTGTATAGACCTTGTATAGACCTGGTATAGACATAGACCTTGTACAGACCTTGTATAGACCTATGACTGCTTCGCGATCACGAGTGTCTTTGAAAGCACTCTGTTCAATTAGTAACATCAGGATGTTTCTCCTCACCTGGTCCTCTTGTTTCCACTGTGGAAGTTGTGTGCCCTTGCTTGTTGTCAGGAAGACTCCAATATTGCAAGACCGATGTCTGTTGATATGTCTGTGTATTTGTTTGCTGAGGTGTTTGGTCGATGATTGTGTGCTTTAAGATTTTGACTCTGTATTTAGTCGTTTGCTTTCATTTGTGTACAGCGCATCAAGTCTACTGAACAGTGGAGAATGAGCCTCACCACGACCACCAGAATAGCACAACCCTACATATTAACACAACAGGTTATTATGCGCTAGGATTTTTCGGGACAATTAGCATAGAGATGACAACTAGCATAGAGACGATAACTAGCATAGAGATGACAACTAGCATAGAGACGATAACTAGCATAGAGATGACAACTAGCATAGAGACGATAACTAGCATAGAGATGACAACTATCATAGAGATGATAATAATGTCCTGAGCGCCATCTTGAAAATAACCAACAGCTGATGAAGAACACACGTATCTCCCCCCACCTCCCCTCTGAGCAAAGTTGGGAAAGAATTTTGCTGTGTAACAATACCAGGCAAATCCTAGTTGTGGCATCGTGTTGCGCACTAAACAGCTCGCGCCCTGTGGGTCCATGTGAAATGAGGGGGTCACTGGTTCACGCCACGTCGTCTGCGCTCGGCGGCGGAGGGAAGGCGCTGGCCTCATGTTTCCGGGGGGAGACTGCGCCGGCTCTTCTCACCAATCACCGCGTGTTGTGCAACACAGGTTGATAATGCACATCGCTACAGCACCAGGCACCGCCAGCGCACCAGGCCTGCACCCTACGGAGTCTTACATGTAGTCACGTGCCCGCCTGAAGACGCGGTGGTGGCGACAGTGTTTTGAAGAGACTAGGAGCTAGTGTATGGCCCTCCTTTAGAAAGATCATAGTGGGGGGGGGGGAGACTGCTATCAACTCTCTTTTCTACAAGTGTAGGGTTTAATAAAAGTTTAAGTTAAAAGAGGCTCCACCCACTTTTCACTCACTCGACACCTACTTTGTCTCTCTCCCCCCCCCCTCTCTCTCTCTCTCGTCACCCCTTTCCTGTCTGTTTGGCTGCTTGAGTGCCGAGACACGTTCTTATTCTTTCTCTTGTCTGCAGGCGAGACTACTTTCGTCTGCACTGCAACCTCCGTCCGGGAACAGCCCGGACAAACATGGCGCGGATGGAGGGGTGGGAAGAGGGGTTTGGATGGCGTCCACGACAAGCCACGTGACGCGCGAGCGACGTCGGCGACAAAAGGGCAGGGGAAGGTAACTGTTAGGAAAGATGCATCCTCCCAAGTGACGCCCCGTGGCTGGCAAACGTTTTGTTATTTGTTTGCACCTCTTGAAACCGCGCGAAGGCGAAAAGTACTGCAGTAGGATAAGTAGAGAATATTGAGAAACATTTACAACTTATTTCCTCTCATCTTTTCGGTCCACTCATCCCTCGACTGACTATGCGAGCAATAATGAAATGATCTGTAACTGGTATAGGAAAATGGCGGTAATTCTTCTCGCTCCATCGGTTAGTTTTACTTGCAGCGCCATCTCGTGCTGACGTCCTTTCCCTATATTTTATTTGTAGTCGTCTGGAGGCTAGACATAATAACAAAACGATCCTTGCTTCACTCCCTATGGTGTGACAGTCGTGCAGAGTAAAATGAAATGTGTGGGACTGGGCTGGAGATGCTGACCCTCCCGCACAAGGTGTCGATCATTTGGTGCGTTCACGAATATCTGTCGAGGGGATGGTCCTAAGAAAAATTGCAGTCTGTACATTGCTATTATTCAATGCTTCTCTAAGAAAACCTCCGATTTTTTGCCTGTGTAGACTGAGAAAGGGAATAAGCGATGGGCGACCTGGAGGAGCATGTCGAAGGGAGGAGAACTCTCTAGTTTCGTACACACGTATTCAAGAGCGGGGAAGGTTCATGACGATCGACGAGGGCTGGATGACGTCAGCCAAAGCAACACACAACCAGCCAACAGGTGGCCTGGTCAGGGTAACCATGTGCCGGCTTGCACCATCTCATGCACTCTACTATTGATCACTCAATTCAAATCTGTTTATTCGTAATGCATATTGTCAAACGCATCAGCCATATTCTGCAGCATCTAGAACTAATCTTTGCCTGGGTCACAAGATCATTCTCCCCAACACACACACACACACACACACACACACACACACACACACAATTGTGTGATATTATCAGCCTATCACAATAAGGTGAACACAAGACACAGGACATCTTGACAACAAACATGTCGCGGTGCGCAGTTCCCAACAATCATGACACCTTGCGCAGACCCCCGCAATGGTCATCAGGGGAGAACTACGGGCAGGCCGCGGATCTTCAGCCAGTGGCCCAGTGTACCCGGGGGCGCTTTGAACACGTGATCTAGCAGGAAGGTGACTGCGCGCTGGTAGTAGATTTGGCAAATCTGCATCACGGGCAGCGACATGACGATGAGAGCCATCTTGGCCTTGGAGAACTTGGGGTTGGTGGGCGACAGCTTGAAGTAGGGCTTGATCGTTTCCAGCAAGTTGTTAATCTCCACGTCCTTCTTCCCATTTTCCTTCTGTACCTGTCCAGAACAGTAGATATTGTTTATTATTGACTATTTGTGTGTGTGTGTGTGTGTGTGTGTGTGTGTGTGTGTTAGGGGAGATGTATATATGTGTGTCTGAAGATGTATGTGTGTGTATGTGTGTGTGTGTGTGACTTTGTGTCCGATTTATGAGCGTGCGTGTATGGCGTGAGTGCCTACGTACATGTGTGTGTGTGTGTGTGTGTGTGAGAGAGAGAGAGAGAGAGAGAGTGGATGGCTGGATGACTGGTTGAGTGACGGAGGATCGAACTGAATCTTTCTTATGTGCCTATGCTGGCCTACACACAGAGGGTCACAGACATTAAAATAGGACAAACATTAACCGTGGTAAACATGAACAACACACCACATATTTAATTATTTTTCTTTTCGCGGTATGATAAACTGACTAAACATCTCTACTGACCTTGTAACATCAATGTTGTCATTAAATATCATATAGGCGGAGGGTGCGGGAGAGAGAAGATGAAGTGTGTGAGAATGTTTAACACCTAGTTAACATCAACCAGAACAACGAGATAATAAAGGGACGGCTGAGAGAAAATAGGGATGAAGGAAGGAGACTGCACAATGTTGATCACGTGACTCCTGACCTGACCACACCTTACGAACTGATACATTCCTTTCTTTCGTTCTACAGCACATCAACATTTTTATCTGCTTCTCTTTCATCGTACAGCTGTACGTTTCCCAAGCTCCGGCTTCCAAGGGAGTTTCTTTTGTTAGAGGTGGTGGTGGTGATGGATAGGGTTGGGATGCTTCACAACACCCCATCACAACCAGACACACAAAGTTAAAAGTCTTGGACAAGTCCAGGTGAACACCTCTTGAACGAGCTCCTTGTACCACGCCGACAACTCGCAGTCGTAGATGGTGTGCGACTGGCGTTGTCGTCTCTTCCGTTTTACTTCTGCCTCCATCAACCGCTGGTGGGCTTTGAAGAATGTAGACACGGACAGGTTGGACAGTGTGTCCATTTGAGCTTGAAAACTTTCTATCTGAACATAGAAGACAAAGCTCCTCAGTATCACCAAGCATCAAAACGCTCTCCTTATTAAATAACAAACTTTGTGAAAATGTCGACAGGAGGAAACGTTACACGGAAAAAAATCAAGCATCCCTTTCTGATCAGAAGTCTGCCCATCAGCCCCACCCTGTCAGACTGATGCCGGAAATATAGTTGATTGCACACTTGTCCATTGATAATGAGCTGTTGTATGTCTTGTATTGAATGTTCAGGTTTCGTCCGTTTGCTTCTTTGCGAATATGAGCGCCCATGAACTTCTACATGGACTTGGTGCTAGACTGGAAGTGACCCGGATATTTACACAGCCCCCCCCCCACATGAACCCCCGTGGCTAGACTGAACGTTACAAAAACGTGACAAGTACGTGGTCGCAACCCTCTCTGTACCCTCTTCAGTCCTCCCTCACCGTCTCATTGTCGACACGCCACAAAGTCTCGTCCACCGCTTGGTTCAGTTCCTTGCGTGTGGTGGCCCAATCTTTCCGTGAGACCAGGATGTTGGTCAACGAGTTCTTCTGCTTGGCCAGGACAGGAGGGTTAGGAAGAGGTGTGCCCACAGTGTGCCCTTGCTCGGCAGCTGCTAGAGCCTGTGCAGTTAACAGGATACGGGTGAGGGAGGAAGGTGGACAAAGATTTTTATGCATCTCGGTCTTCAGCAAAAGTGCCAACGTATGCACTTTCTAGCAGATTCATACAGAAATCCTACATACACGTGGCTCGCGCTTCCCACCCCCCCCCCCACACACACGTATTTCTGTTTGTAAACCATAACATGTACAGATACGCTAGGTACAGTGAGTTATTTCGAAATTAACGAATTATTCTTGGATTAAGGAGATATTCTGGGATTAAAGAAACTTAAACTTTCATCGCTGGAGGTTTTTTCAATTGTGAAGGAGGTTAAAAAGGTGGTGGGGTTTGAATTTTTCGGTTACAGGAAGATGCCCACGTGTTCACATGGCCTCAGCAGTTCTTTAGAGCCAGTTCTATTCTTGCTGTCATGTTAATGACGAGGCCCGATGAACATTCCCGGTGGTGTGACGTCGCCATTAAAAATCTTCAAATTTAAAGAAAGTTATAGAGATTGTTTATTTATTTGTTTTCTTCATTACGACAAGAAGTCTTGAAATCGTCTGACCACGTGACGTCATTGCTTTAAAAAAAATCTTTATAAAAACTCGTGCTAATAGCGAACCACTTTCGTTCTCGAGATGACCGCTATATGAAGCTTCCTATGCATAGAAAGGGGTCAAATCGTGACGTCACGATTGTACACAGATAGGCTTACTTAGCAAATGGTTCCAGCTCTCCCACTGACTGAGGTTTCACAAAGTAAAACATATCCATTTATAACCCCTACTTCTACACTCTTGTCCTTTGTCTCTGCATGGTAATGATTATGTTTGTGTGGGTTTTTTTTTTTTTTAGTAAAGCGCTTTGAGCCTCCGTATAATGGTGGGAAAAAGCACCAGACAAATTAACTTCATTATTATTATTATTATTATTATTATTAATGTTTCTAGATTTGGGGAAACAGTATTTTGTTTAGATCTTTACCCGATCATTATGGAAAAAACCCTTTAACCCAATCATTAGGAAAAAAAATTAAGATACTAGACTAGTGAAGGCCTCTTCACCATGATGTGAAGTAACTTTACAGGAAAACCTTCCTAAAAGCTTGTTCTTTTCTATTTGTATTTTTTACGAAGAAGACCTTTGACCCATAACGACCACAGTGACCTGCTGACCTGCCATACAATTGGCCAGGGCTTGCGCAGCATCTCTATATACTTCTCGTCCAGCGGAGTGGGCACGTGGCCCGGAGTCTCTCCCGGCGAGGGTTCACCCCGCACGTGGTGGAGGCGGGGACTGAGGAGCTTGCGTAGCATTTGGCTGGAAACATTGACGAGTCCATCCCCCTTTCGTCTGCGTGAGTCAACTGGCACTTGACTTAGGATCTGCAGTCCGTCCATTCATCCATCCATCCACACGTCCGTTCGTTCATCCGTACATTCGTCCATCCGTCTATTTGTGTATTGGTTCCCTACCGAAACATGTACTGTCTACACCAGGGGTAACCAACCTTTTTGACACACATGGTCCGTGTTGGCTACCCCTGGTCTTCCCGACAACAGAGCAAAATGTAGACCCTTCGTCGTTGTCCCCACACTTGGTAGACAAACCATAACAAAATTAAAAGAAACAGAAGAAAAAGAAGAAAAGTAGGGGGGATTGGGGAAATTTGAGGTAAAGTTATATCCTTATTATCTTCTACTCACTCACTCACTCACTCCCTCACTCACTCACTCACTCACCTGCTCCCTGAAGCTGTGCAAAACTCCCCCGTGGCCACCCAGGCCCTTCCTGCTGGGGGCAGGGAAGAGGTCGGTGTCTTTGCCACTGGCTGGGGAGTCCAGGTTGTCAAGATTGATTGGGACGTTGGACCGAAGGTGTCGCACCTTGACATGCAGAAGCTTCTCGATCAAGAGCTTCAGGGTCGCCAAGAACAGGATATCATCCCTCCTGACACGCTCCTGTATTACAGGATAGGTGTCAAGATAAATGTTCAGCAATTGTGAGACTGCGCGATAAAAGTGCTGTGGCGTTGTTGTTATTATTGTTGTTGTTGTTCTTCTCTTCTTATTATTATCAATCAATATTATCAATGTAATGCAAGTTATCATCTTCTTTATCATCGTCTTTCTCTTGCTTGCTGTTGCTGCTGTTCCGTGGGTGACTTTTTTGTTATTGTACATCATAATTTCTTCTAACGTAGAGCCCTCCTAGCCTTGTAGTCAGATAACTACCGTCATCATTGGATTTATTCCCCCCTCCTTCACCTCAAAACCTCAACAGAGGCGCTACATCAGGTGCAAACTGCACGGACTGTCTTACCTTGCGGTTCACCAGGTCCGGGTCCCCGATATCGATCTTGGAGATCTCTTCTTTTTGCGGGGGCTCCTCTCGCCTCAGTCGTTCGTTCCACACCCGCATGAAGTGAGAGGTGAAGTCCACACCCGCCTTGACGCTTTGAATCCTGCAATTTGATTGGCTGGGTTAAGAATTGTTTGTAAACTAAGCTGCTTGTCAAAAATAAATCAATCGATCTCTCTCATCAGATTGATATGAATACAGAGAGAAAGAGAGTGGAGGGAATAGGGATGTAACAGTCAAACAATGGTGTCACAAAGCGAAACGGATGAGGAAAGAGGAAGACGCCTTGCATCCATGACCTTCTGATTGACGAGTTCATCCCACCATCGACAGCACTAGTAGCAACAACGACGGTATTAGTAGTAGGGGTGAGCAAGAGATGTAGTGGTAGTTATAAAATAAACAGAAACAAGCACACGTACACAAGGGCCGAGGGTCAAAGAAAGATCCCCCCACCCGTCTCCCCACCTGGACTCTGTCTCGTTCAGGTGTGTGCGGATGGCGGAGAATCCAGCCGTGGAACATGAAAACAGGTCGGTGGTGTCTTTGAAGATTTCAGTGGTACGAGCCTGTTCTGTCCGTTTTGGGACGAATTTTTCGAAATGGCTGATGTACAAATCCCTAATCTGAAGAAGGAGATCATCATCATCATCATCATCATCATCATCATCATCATCATCATCATCATCATCATCATCATCATCATCATCATCTCGAGTTTGTGGAACTTTTTGCCATTTTATGTGGCCCCAACTCGGTCAAAATTTAGCATCGTTTGTCTTGGAGAAGCTGACAATGACAAGTGTGTGTTGGTTAAATAAAATTGTTCATGGCGGACACGTGACAAGTAGGTGTGTGTGTGGGGGGGGGGCGTGTGGTAAGATCAAACTTTTCTTGGCAGACCAAGGACACAACATGTTTAGCATCTTTGCCGATCTGTGCTTTTCACGCTAAACTTTGCTCATCACGCCTCGTAAGCTTCTGCATCTTCTGCACATCCCTGATTCTCCAACAATAAAATAGCATCAGGCAATGAGATAACATAGTTTATTGGAAAGAAAACCACGAGACAGTGGCCAGAAACAGGGTGGAAGGGGGAAGAAAATGGAGGGGGGGAGCTTGATTGAGGTCGCGAGGAGGGCGTTTCCGCCAACCGCCAGATTGCCAAACGTTAAAAAGTTAATGTCACGGGCCATTCTGCTTACAAACAAAATTAAGGAAACACTAGCTTGTTTCACTGCATTTAATTCTATTCTTTCGCTTTCCCGGCACACCCCTAAAGAAACAAACATTTCTAGAAATGATGAGAAAGATTTAAAGTGTAGGATTAAAGAAACCATAGAGTAGACACTTTCAGAAAAGAAAAAGCAGCTTAAAGATCGCACTAACATGTCTCCATTGTTTGCACGACAGTTTTCACAAGACTTGATATTACTATATATTACAGGACATGATATTAGATAGTGCAAGACATGATACTAGAGACCAGAAGACATGATGTCACATGATATTACTAGATATTACAGGACATGATACTAGAGACCAGAAGACCTGATGTCACATGATATTACTAGATATTACAGGACATGATATTAGATATTACAGGACATGATACTAGAGACCAGAAGACCTGATGTCACATGATATTACTAGATATTACAGGACATGATATTAGATATTACAGGACATGATACTAGAGACCAGAAGACCTGATGTCACATGATATTACTAGATATTACAGGACATGATATTAGATAGTGCAAGACGTGATACTAGATATCAGAAGACATGATGTCACATGATATTACTAGATATTACAGGACATGATATTAGATAGTGCAAGACGTGATACTAGATACCAGAAGACATGATGTCACATGATATTGCTAGAAGACATGATATTTCTACTGTCGCCATCGCCATTTTTATCACCAACGCGTCGGCATCGTCATTAGCTTAATTAAAAGTTTTATTTATTTTTTCTATTTCTTCCTTCGTCTCCTATTTTCATTTTTGTAATGTTCTTAATCTTTCTTTCTTACCTCCGTCTTTGTCTTTCTTCATCCTTCTTTCTATTCGTTCTTTCTTTCTCAGTCTTCGGAAGATCATAAAGGGAGAATTGGGTATTAGCAATAAATCGTTGCTCCCTCACCACCACCACCACCTATCATGGAGGCTGGAAACACCTGCAGAAAGCTACCTGCAGTACATCTCCAGTTGTCAGCGCTGCCAGCGAGTAGCATAAACATTGTCAAGGGCCAGCCACTCAGGGGACAAGCGGATGTTGGACTTTCTCTCGTCTTCGCCTCTCGCGTCGTCGGCTCCGTCACGGCGGTTCATTTAGATGCCACGAGCAGATTTCTGATTGGCTAGTAAAGCATCTCTGACTTCACGGGTCGCTTCTCCGACGATATTAAGTGGTTAGCGAGGGGAGGGAGAGAGAGAGACACTTCACACAGACGACTGTGAATATATTATTAGTTACCTTGGGATCAACACAATGCCTCATAGCGTCGAAAACCAGCTCCTCCAACCCCAGGGTGGGCCACCCGCCTACAGGGACGTAAGTTTCGTTCATAGGTGTTAAGACACCTTGATTCATGTGCTTGCATCTGTTGACAAATGCCAGAATCAGGAGCAATCTCATCATGGCAGAGTTAGAAACAAGACCCCCCCCCCCAACAGATTGACCGACTGGTTGTATCGTTAACAAAATACTTCCTTCAAGAGCATAATATGACTGCACTAGTATCAAATTAGATGGCACTACTATGAAATAAGATGACACTAGTATGAAATAACAATAAAGAACAAGCGCTAAGAGCATACTCTCTACGAGTGTGAATATGCGCTATACAAATCTTCACTATTATTATTATTATTATTTAAATAAGATGACTCTAGTATGAAATTAGATGACACTAGTATCAAATTAGATGACACTAGTATCAAATTAGATGACACTAGTATGAAATAAGATGAATCTAGTATCAAATTAGATGACACTAGTCTCAAATTAGACGAAGCTAGTATTAAAGAAGATGATACTAGTATTAAATTAAATTAGATGACATGAGTATCATATGAGGTTAATCTAGACGAGAGGCACATGCGCATACAATGAATAATTGTGAAGAAAGCCGTGAACTGAGTGTTTGTTTCTGATGTTAAAGTTAAAACTTATGACCAGTGGCGTCAGACAGAAAATTTTGCTTGAATTTCTTCAGTTATGGAGTAGAAACAAACCACTTGCATTAAAAAAAAACTGTAATCTAACAGGTCTGCGGTCTGCTGTAGTGCGGTAGTGCGGTGTCAAATAATAAAATGGAAATGGGTTTCAATAAAGAAGTGATCACAGCGAGATAAATTATCATTACATTCATTTCAAAGCAAACTTATATATATATATATATATTGTTACATTTTCCACAAATAAAACGACTGACAGGACAAACCTTCGGTAAACCTTTTCATCTCTTTCTTCGGGTGATGCCTGTACCACTCGATGTGTTTGGTTCCTGACTCGAATGGTCGGTTCTTGGGTGTAGACATCTTGCGGTGTGAAGTAGTACTGTGGAAAGGTCTTGCCCAGGAAGTTGGCGATTGCCTGGCTGCGTATAGACGCCATCTTGAAGTCACTTTGCAGTCAACCTTGCGACTGTTTCCTCCGCCCGATGCTTGCTTTTCCTCCTTCACGAACTTGCCTTTGATGTGATGCTCTCAGTGGTAGCTGCTGGTCAGAAATACGGTTTGTTCACATTTTCTGCAAGAATCAGGAAGTTGAGGAACTTGTTTTGTCTTGATCATGTTTTCGCCAGCCATGATACACTTCTGACAAATTTTCGGCAAAAGTACTTCTCAGAAACTCCAGCAATCTATTCTGACAACTTGAGCTATCTGAGCACTTACTCCAAGAAATATTAATTTCTTAGAAAAAGCAGCTTTACAAGAGAGACACAAGTACTTCTATCACAAAGCAAGAACAAGACAGGAGTCTACCTGTGCCGGTACACGTATCCCCATGGTAACAGTTCCATGCTGACGCAGTGTCAATCGTCAACGAAGGAAGAGAGAGCTAAAATTACGTAATGAGCTATAATTAGCCCTCATTACTCGTGTCTGTCTGCACAGGTAAGCTGTACACTTACCTACACATTTCACCTTCGCACAGTCGACGCTGATTGGTGTTGAGACTGATGGACACCACAAACACACCAACCACACGGTGATCATCCCTAGGGTCCTCCCACATAAAATATAATGCGTGGTGCTTTGTTCTCATGGTGAAAATAAAGGCCGCGAACATACCAGTCTATCCAGTGATGTGTCCTAAAAGTTCTGGTTTATCTGTCTATGTGGTATGTGACTATATTGTATCTGCACATATGCACGTGTAGAAGGAAGCTAACATCGTATGTTTTCCCGAAGTATGCTCACCTCCTTTCTGCACAGAGAGAAATGCGAGAGACTGTGGTTTACATTTGTCTGTCTGAATGATTATTATTGTGCTGAGTGTCGTTAGCAACAGCTTTCCTTCCAGTCACCTGTCACATTTGTTATTTCTTCCTAGGTGCGGTGGAGAAGCTTTAAACAAGCGAAGCACTGAAAACTGATTACCACTTAAAGTGTGTTCAATGAATGCGAATATCCACCTCCTTTCCTATCCTTCTATCCCTTTCTCTCTCTCTCTCTCTCTCTCACACACACACACACACACACACACACACACACACACACACACACACACCGTATTTTACTGATTATTTTTCAAAAAAGCAAACTTAAGGCTTTATCTTCACGGACTGGTTATCTTTGGTAGTTCCAGGTTTGGGTCCTTAAAATATAAGCCACGAGTCTGAAAACATTTTATGTGGGGTAACTAAACTAGCTGTAGAGCCACTGTCTCGAATCCTGGTCGTTGTCTAACGTTTGCTTGCTTGCTTCCTTCCTTCCCAACTCCTGTTTATGTTTTCCCATTCCTATCACACCACCAGCAAAAAAAAAAAAAAGAACTTATTGCGGTCACGTGGACAAGCGGTAAATGGCTGGGTCTACAGGCTCGGATCTTGGCTCCACTACAAGTACTTCATCTATTGACGTGGAACTTTATTCCCTACAGAATTGATAAAGTTCATTTATTCACTAATTTACTTATTACTAGCCTGGGTACCCGGCTTCGCCAAGGTTGCTATCTTCCGCACGTTCCCCAGGTGTGATTTATTTGTCAAGTTTTGATTCATTGCTTTATTTTAATTATTCCTACGAGACGTCAGTGAAGTGAAAAATGAAGTACTTCTACACTTGGTGTTCCTCCCTTAACTGGGCAGTTTAACAAATGTTGACCAACTAAAGCATGTTGTCAGGGACGAAGATAGTGAGACACTAATATCAGTCAGTACATAAAGAACTTAAAAGGACCATTTTGGAGGAAAAGGAGTAATATATAAACAGAAGGTAGGGGTGAATATTCTAGAGCAGAATACGAAGAAAGTATGAGAAGGAGTAAAACTGGTGAGTGGACACCTGAGCAAGCAGAATTCAGAGAACAATGAATATGCAGACAAATTGACTACTTTCTATTGTTGTTTCGGCTGCTGTGGTTTTGCAGAAGAAAGACACAAGATGAGGAGGAATCTTAATGCTCTAAAAAAGGAAAGGGGAGTAGAGAGCTTTAATGAGATTACAGAGAAGGTGTGCCGACAGCTTCATAAGATGCGCACTCATAAAGCATTTTATCTCAAAGTTCTGTGGTGGCCAGCTTGCCAAAACTATAAGTATTATATTAATATATAACTTATTAACCGTTCTGCCCTTTAGTCTGGAAAACATCGTGTATTGTGCCAGTGCCAAAGAGAAGTCCTGGGCTAGAAGTAAACGATTTACCTCACTGTGATAAACGTTCGTAAAAAGCTAGTTCGCAGACACTTACAAGGACTAGTCCAGGGCCCTTCAGACTCACCACAGTTCGCCTACAGAAGTAAAGACAGTGTAGAAAACAGTTTTATGTCTTCTATAGAAATTATACACATCTGGAGTATCTGAACACCTGCACACAAGGTCTGTGATTTACATCGGTGTCATACGGAAACATCTAATCAGCATTTAGCAGTTTTCTTAGGTCTGTCCACAAACAGGAATCGGGGGTCGTGTGTGTGTGTGTGTGTGTGTGTGTGTGTGTGTGTGTGTGTGTGTGTGTGTGTGTGTGTGTGTGTGTGCACGGCTTTGATTACTACATACTTTTACTGTGCTTTGCAAGGGACAGTCCTCTCTCATTTTTGTTGTTGTTGTTGTTGTTGTTTTGCTTTCCTTGTACATGGCTAAATGCTGTTAGATATGATAACTGCCCTCTAGTTAAATTTGCAGATGATACCAGATTTACGGACTGTCATTGAGCGACGACGACTCCCACTACAGACAGGTGACTGATGACGATATTGCATAGTGTGATGATAATTATGTAGAGTTAAGCGCTAAGAAAAAGAAAATGAAAGAAATGATTGTTGATCTTAGGAAGGAGAGGGTTGTTTCTGACTATTAAAGGAGAAGTAGTAAGAAGAGGGGAGAGCTACAAATATTTAGGCATAATTATTGATGATACAAACTTATTTAGAAAGCTCATGTAGTTGTGCATAGCCGCCTGTACTGTCTCAAAAAGCTGTAGTAGATGTAATGTGCACTTAGAATTTCTGCAAATATTTTACACCAGTTATATGCAGCACCATGAGAATTTCTGTAAATATTTTACAGCAGTTATATGCAGCACCATGAGAATTTCTGTAAATATTTTACACCAGTACGTTATATGCAGCACCACGATTGTGGGTCTAGTTTGCTGGACATGGATAGGACACGCACATAAATTCAGATGGCCATACTGTTTGCCCCCTGTTTAGTGTCCATTTATATGTATACATTTTTACTGATGCTATACTCATCTCTGTGTTTATATATTTGGAGTAGCATTATCACTGTGTACAAATTTTAAATACTTGGGAATAGGAGAAAGACTGTAAGTTCCGGCATAAATTAATTCGATGTAGTCCGTTTGTTTTCTTTTTTTTTTTTCATAGCCTGTGTTAATGTTTTATGTACAGGGATATTCTCATGTTACAGTTCGCAGACAAAAAATTTCCTTAAGAGGATTAATAAAGATATTTTATAGTTTGTTTATTCGGCAACTGGGGCGCGAGGTTTGGAGAGAAGCCGCCAGGCGTCGCACCCTCTCTCTCTCTCTCGAATGGGTGCCCTCTGAAAATTCGACTTTGTGCAAGTTTAATTTGCTTACGGGTGCCATCTTAAAACGTAGAAAATAAATATTGACAATAAATATAATCCCGAGCAGTTTTAACCAAATTTAGACCACAAGAAGACATAAAGTCAGCATGGAGATTCCTTCAAAATTTGATGAGGGTTAAATTAACAGCGTGAATTTGCGTGTGGCATACAACACCTCAAAAACACACGCGCACACACACAGTTTAAAATTACAGAATTTACATAATTAAATATCTCACAAATATTCTACAAAGTTTGCTGTAGTAACTTCCAGCAGTAGCCGGCACTGTATTCATAAGTAAGAAGAGGGGTTACAGAGACAGCAAAGGATAAATCAGTGTGGGGCTTGTTGTTACTATCCACTCACCAGTGGACTGCAAATATTTGCGAGCAAGATGGGGGTCGCAGCCCACACAGCTGTAAACATACTTCACACGACACACAGCTGTAAACATACTTCACACGACACACAGCTGTAAACATCCTTCACACGAACGACAGTCAGTCGCGGGGCGGACAGGTGAGTAATCTGTCAAAACACCTGTAGGACCTGTAGGACTGTACAACGCCTGCGCAGTCAACCACGCGCTGAGCTTGTGCCTGCTGTGGCACCTGATGGCGAGGGGTGGGGGTCAAAGATTGGGTTCCGAAATATCGGCTGTGAATAAGCTTTTTTTTTAAACAAGCAAACAAACAAAAAAAAAATCAGAGGGATTAGAATCATCGTCGTTATCAGCTTCACTGAAATCTTGGTAGATGCCATCACGGCGTGCTAACCATGTGTTCACCACTTCTCTTTTCACAGTGTGTCGTGAGCTGTGTGCGTGCTGTTCATGCGTATCCGATGTGCCGGGGTGGGGGTGGGGGTGGGGGAGAGTATTATGACAGTAAAACTATGATCATCACCATAAGCTGTGCCACAAAGTCATTGGCTGGAAAGAAAAGAGGGAGGATTTATGAATATATAATAGTTGTAATAATCACCCCATCTCTCTCTTTTTCCCTCCTCTGTGTAGGTGTGGATTTATCTCTGTGTGCGTGTGTGTGTGTGTGTGTGTGTGTGTTGCCTCACACGTGAGTTTAGAGGTCGTGCCCTGTTTTTGCTTTCTCCTCGCTCCCCTCATCTCCAGCACTAAAGTCTGACAGCCATACCCTACCAGCACCAAGGTCACGTGCTCGTGGTCCGGCAGCCACCTACACGGCGCGTGCGCACTGTCTGGACGGCTAGATGGCGCTGCTTGACGGTGCCAGTGACCCGGTGACTCCCCCCTCCCCCAAGCCCCAGTCACGTGACAAACATTTTTTTGCCCCCAACGTTTGTCTGTGTCACGTGACATTTGCCGCCGCCGCCGCTGCTGCTGGTGCTGGTGCCTGTTCAGTCACGAAGCGAAAATTGCTGGGAGATCCTCACAAAGGCCTCAAGCTTTCGTGTAAACATATCTCGCGACAGTCGGGGTAGATTTTCAGGGCGTTAATCCGATATAATCTTTGCAAGTGATGCCACAAGGTGTTCCACGACTCTCCCCACGGGCACAGCACGCAAGGGGCCGCCACGTGCACGGTGTGGGTTTCACGAGCGGCCACGCACGGCGTTTGCGTGACATCACACGTGCGTACGAAATGTCTATCCTGTGTTCCTCCCACTGGCTTTGAGAAACTCACCCGGATTTCGAGATTTCGAAAGCTCACTACCACTTATATTCTGTTTGGGTGTGTATGAGACAGAGACCTCGAAAGTTTGGTTTAAAACATTTTCCCTACAAAATGAACTTAGAGCAACGAGCTGTCAAAGTTCATCTGAAACCCGAAACGGACATACATCTTTGATAAAGTGTGTCCCTGGTTGGTGAGTTAGTTGGATAGGAAGGCACCTCCTTTACTTGCACCTCAACTTCCAGCTTCTCCCATAGACATTAAGACACTTACACGTGCAGTGTCCTAGCGGGCTGTGCTTGTTACGAATGAAATGTTTAGTAGGTCAGGGTCGATCCTAGCGAGCGCGTGAGCAAGTGTGAATAATAATAATAATAATAATAATAATAATAATAATAATGTTGGCTTGTATAGCGCCAAATCCTGGCCTGTGGACAGCTCAAGGCGCTGACGTCAAAAAATAAGATGACGACAAAATGTGGGTGTGTAGCGGCCCGTCTCCTCCACGTCACAGGGCAGCGTCCACACAGCAAGAACACAGTCCTCAGCACAAATATCCAACATGTCATACAATCCGGAATACACCCCATACAACAAATATCAAACATGTCATACACTCCACAGAAAATGCAACATCCAACAGAAGGCACAAGTTTCACTGGAACGCCAGCACACGCTCAAGTTCACTGATGAAAACATGAATCCCACACCACCGCGCAAGTCCTGAAGTCCAAATCCAACAAGACAGTATCAAAGGCCATCATCGACTAGCACATTGTCCAAGCCAGTTGTCTGCACGCATATGTCCAGTTTCTGAAATACCCTCTTCAGCCGTCTGTCCAGTGCCGGGAAAAGGCTGTCTATCAAGACCGGGCGGATGGGGTCGGATCGCAACACCTCTTTCATGGCCCTGCTGAGAACACCATCCCGCAACAGCTGCAGGCTGTTCCAAGTGGACGTCCTCAACATGCAGCAGTCTTGTAGAGGAGCAAGGATGGCGTTTTCATCATAATACGGGTTGCCGAAACTCAAAATACGACGGACGATACAAAAAAACGACAAAAACGACAGAGAGCCATCCCCTCAAGCCAGTTAGGCGAATGACGTGAGCATCGGTGAATGACGCAAGTCTGGATGAATGACGCAAGCTTTGAGGTCAAATGTTGGAGCAAGAGAGCGCATGTGTAAGGATTAGTGTGATCGGTGAGAGATATAGAGAGAAGGTGTAGTGAGAGTATTGCAGGCCTGTGTCGCCGTTTAGTGTCACGGGTTTGGACGGGCGTGTGTCGCCACTGTGGTTACTTAGGTTTTAGGGTAGACGCGTGTTGCTGTTTTTAGCATTACTGGTTTTGAAATTGTGAGTTATTATATTTGTTTTTATAACGAAAACATTCGGAGTTCCCTGTTGAAGTTGACACTGTCAGATTCTGAACGCAACGAGCTATTAACGGTCGTTTACCAAAACCCGTTAGTTAACAGTGCTAACATCTGCTGTAGTCTGCAGGATGGCAATCAGGTGAAGCTGGGTGAGAGGGGGAAATCCTTGTGCATGAAAACAAAGCTGTGCCCTGTCCACACCGCGGTATATGCTGCACTTGAAAGTAATATCATCCGAAGTTGATAAGATACTCAAGCATATCGTCTGCTTTATCAAGACACTAGGCAGAAGGAAACAACACACAGAGCTAGAAACACACAGGTGAGGCGGATAGACTTGGAGTTCACTCCCCCTGGAATTGCACTATAGTATACCTTTCTGACCTTTGACCTTCACGAAAAAGCCCGTGGTAACCGTTTCACATATAGTAACATTTGGTACGATTAGTGGTAACGTATTAGGAAAACTAACATTTACACTCAATGAAAACATAGCAGTGGAACCTTGGACATGTATCCACGTACCTTCTTCAGCAAAGTGACTGGTATGTTCACTTCACATTATTACTCGCAAGTTTTGAGAAAGTATTGGGTTGTAGTGCCCGTTTAGAAAGTAATTTTATTTATTTATTTATTTATTTATTTATAACTTTCTATTTTATTTTTAATCTAAAATGGAAATTTCTGAAATTCGTCGAGGTGGACTTTGAGGACTCACGCGAGCTTGTCAGAACATGGCAAAACATTTTTAGTCGATAGTTTCAAGTTTCTGTCCTGTTGACGCCGATGCCCTTTTTGACAGATCCACGCGGCCAAGATGCTGAAATCTTGGCAATTGATAATTTCAAGCTTGAAACGTGACCCCACTTGAGAGAAGATCGCTCCCTCGACACTTGTTTGATTAGACGAACGCGATTTATCAGCGACGCTGATAACACCACTAGGATTCGTATCTTGACCAGATACTTTCTCATCCCCAAAGCTCGTATCTCGACCAGGTTCCAACCCGCTGGACTACCCCGGGTGCGATTGACGAGCTGCACGGGCTTGTTGATGGAACGCACGCCAGTGGACAGGTGGGAGGGTGACCCCCCCCTCCCGCTCTGTACATGTCACGGTGCAGGTGACTGGAGGTGGGGTGTGTGTTCTGCGCCAGGCTACTGATTTCCCATGACTTTGGGTCATGTCAGGTATACGTCATCCCACCCACCACATCTCTAGAAGTAATGGCTTAAAAGATGTGCCACTGTTTTAGGGATGTGACTGCTGCTTAACTGTGCATTGGGTACCTGGCAGGACTTGTCAAACTGATGTCTTCTATGATTGTATCCATTTTCCCGCTGCACAACTCGTAGCTTTGTTCTTTCTTTTCTTCGCCTCTCCATTTAAGGTATATTGCTATCTTCGCATGAGCAATTGAAAACCTGAAATAATGTTGAGCTTTCTGAATACATGGTATAAATAATTCGAGATATGTTTGGGTGTGAAGGAACATCATGACAGTACACATAGAGACTATTGTTTGCGCCTCCTTTCTCTCATTAGATGAAGTTAAACTCAAAGCTCATAAACTTTCTTCTTCCCCAACCCCACCCCCACCCCACCAGCACTGTGCCCACTAAAGCCATCATCATTATCATCATCGTCGTCGTTGTCGTCATTTTATACATCACCTGCCACCGTTGCCAGAACGGCTGGTATTACTATGGGAACTACAATGGTGACTATGAAGGTACAGTCACTGTTATTTTCCCTCCAGTGATGCTATGTGAGTTGTTTTTCCCTTTCACTATGATGCTTTGCTTGATTAAGCACCCGTCTCCCCGCCCCCTCTCTACCCCCTCTCTCTGTTCCTCTCATTCACGTCCTTCTTGTCTCTGCTCTCTCCGCTGACTCTCTTTCTCGCGTCCAAATCCACCCCGGGTACTTTATCTGCATGCGTATAGCTTCTCCTTTATCTGGTACTTGAGCAGGCAAACAAGCACACCTCCCCTCTGTTTATCTGTTTACTTCACACTTACGAAGCCACGAAGCCAAGACCGAGTACTCTGTTAACAGGATGAGGAGGGGAGTGAAGGAGGAGGGGAGGGAACTGCAAACAGAGTTGTCGTTGCTTGTGTTGTGGTGGTGAAGATGAAGTGACGTCTCCTGCGATTAGATATTCATCGCACTGATCATCTCAGGCGCCTTCAGCTCACTCCGAGGGCAGAGGCGCTTAGCACGGGATAAGTAACACGCACACTGTATCCCCCGAGTTCCCACGAAAAGGCGGGCGGCGGCTATAGGCCCACCTCCCAGCACCCCCACCCCCCAGACAGCAACACGTGATCTGAACTGACAGATTTATGATCGAATAATTGATCGCTCGCCAGCGGAACTCTACACTCCAGTCCGCCATTGATTTCCCTCCGCGCTTAGATGTCGTATATCGTCCTAATGCAGTGCTAGCCCCTCCTGCTTCTTCACATCGAATAGCAATAATAATAAAAGTTTATAAAGCACATTTCCCTGTGTGAAGGTTAGCTCAATAGCGCAGTGGCCACAGACCTACACACCAACCGACCGTTAACATGCGATGAAGTATGCAATTAAACCAAACAACACCAGGCAAAAGAGCAAGGAATGTGACAGAACATGGATGAAGATGGGGAAAGGTGGAGGGAGCGGAGGTCAGCTAATTACACAAACTATTTCCCAGGTCTAAAGAGGTGAGTTTCTGAGCTCAGACTGGAAAGTCTTTCGAATAGTCAAGTTAAAAGAGAGAAAGGACCAGAATTCTTTGGAGCCGGAGAAAGAAAAGTGTCAGCAAAATATCTCCCAATAAATAAATGATGATGGTGATAATTAATACATAATATATAATTTATATACACTATATAAATATATAAGGAGATAACCTGTGGTTCTAGGAGCACAAACACAACTATTCACCAAACTACCAGGACACAGTAACAATAAATGAACTGTGATCAGTCAACTTCTTATAGAAGCAGTACTCGGTGAAATGAGGGTGGCTGTGAATGCTGGGTGCTCGCAGTTCGGGTTACCAGCTTTCCCCTGCTGCCATCATTGTTTTTTCTCCTTAAGTGTACCGTTTGACATTCGTGACCTTGGCTGTTCGCTCCTGATCCGTTTTTCTCCCTCCGCCTGAAACAATTACTAACCCTCGGCGATAATTTTCTTGTGGTTGGTGAGGTGTGTGGGGTAGTTGGCAGGGTGCGTGGGGATGGAAGGCTGTTCACCGTTTTCGGACCCCGTTCCCCTGCCCCCGGGGTAGGGGGGAGACCTCAGGGCCCAGCTGGAGAGCAGACGTGGACACAGGGAGAAAGAGGATAAGATGACGGTTACTGTTGAGTGTAGCTTTCATTCTCTCTCCCTAAACTTTCATTAGGTGAGTATGATAATGTCACACTCTCAGAGCGCCAAAGTCGAAACACATTTCGGCTCCGCACGACTTGAGAAGGTTCATGGGCAGAGCACCAGTACAGGCACCCGGCCCATGATACACCTCCCCCCCACCATACATCGCATATTTATTTATTTCATGTTGTACACGTGGTTTGCACGGAGAAATACGATCTTGTACGACCCTCTTGTAAATGTGGTTTTAATACTCGAACATTATTTTAGAATCATGTAGTTGAGCAACAGTCTTTGAAAAGACTTCCTGAATATATATATATATATATTATATCCTGTAATACCATATCATAGTTATCAAAATACTTGCAAAATACAATGGGAAAGTAAAACATGGCAGTCATGGTCTGGCTGAGGGAAGGGATTTTATTTTTGCTGAAATGGCAGTCTACTAAGTGTAGCCTGGTGGTAGAAAACAAAAGTGAAGCAGATTGTGCTGACAAAATACAGAGTTCACGTCGTCACTTGTTAGTCCTGAGTGTTTACAAAAAACATTTTGTGAGATTTATTTATATCATAATAAAGTTATTAGTGTGATTCGGGGCAGTCATGTTAATGTGTGAGTTTCACTGTCTTGTGTGATAAAGATACGGCATAGCGATGTACTATATCTTCTACCCCCCCCCGCCCCACGTCCCCCCTCCCTCCGACCTGTTTCTCTCTCTCTCTCTCTCTCTGTGTCTCTGGCTTTCTCTCTCACTTTCTTTTTCTTTCCTCCCTCCAGCTTTTCTGTCCCCCTCCCTCCGTTCCCTCTTCTCTCTCCGACTCAGGAGAACCCTCCAGCCAGCGACTAAGACAAATTTATTGCTAGTAACTGCGTCTGTAGTATTAATAAATAACAGAGAACACGCAGCTTGGCATACGACAAATTTAATGGCTATAACGTGCTGAGAGAAGATAAGAGACTGGATTAAGTGCGGACACTTGCTTCGGAATCTTCTTCTGCTTATCCTTAGCCATGTGAGTTACCCCCCCCCCCCCAGAAGGTGCTGTTGAAACGAGCTTCACCTCTGAGGAGTGTCGGTCTTTGACAAACAAAATGGACGGCGATGAGCTGTGTTCAACAAAACTTTCTGTGTTGTTCCTGGACACGTGTCACGCCACACTGATCTTCATTCATGCTAAACCGTCTAATCAAAGAGTCTCCATTAAAACTGCGCCGAGGCTGGGGGGGGGGGGCGGGCGACCTTATCGGATGCCCAGCAGACGACAGCCACATCTTCCTTCGCGGGCGCTTTTGTCTCGCAAGTGATACCAGCCACAGCCAATCAAATTTACGAGCGCCGAGAGGTAGTACATCAAGGGAAGTGGCAGACTGCGCATGTCTCGCTGATTCCGCTAGAGATGCATTAGCTGGACACCTTCTCAGTTTCAAATAGAAGCTGGCAGACATCATTAATATGGTAGTGGTGCACGCAGATGACATCGGAAACTTCGCCTAATCATGGACAATAGCTAACTTAGAAAGAAATTCAGTCATTTTCACAAAAATACTTGATATATGTGGATACCTGCCTGTAGCTGGAACTAAAAACAACAATATTCAAAGGTTTGATAATTTTGCTACTTGCTGCTGCATTAGAACAGGCGAAGCCACACACCGATCATAGCATTGAACTATTATGGGATTTTAAGCTGTCACCTGTGTGAGAAATCTGAGAGTACTTAAAGTGACCTGGGGGTGGGGGGTGGGGGAATGACTCGGCCCCTAATTAGTTTGCTTTATGTGGCTTACGATTAGGCCGACCCCCCACGCGCTGCCAGAGTCTGGCCAGCTCCCCGAGCAGACGACAACAGGGGTCGATAAAAATCAAACGAAGGAAACTTCCACTGAAGCACAACCTCCGCCGTTCAACAGCCCCTCCTCCTGAACCTGAAAGAAGGGTTTGCCTTGTTATGGCGGGACATCTCTATGTCGTCTGACCCCTAGTCGCTAGACTGGTCTGTGTCTATGCTTGTGTTTTCTTACCCTTGACCATCGCCTGGACAGCAGTTCTTTCATACTGACAGGTGTTCACAGGGAGGTGGGAGGAGAAGGGGAACATTTTCATCGCAGAATTCAAACTAACGAAACTTGAGTTTTTTTCCTCACAGAGTTTTGAAGCACGCCGAGAACTAGGATCAGTAGCCTCCCTTTACTTTGCACTTGCAGTAAATGTCTGGCATTTCTTGTTGCTGAGGACCTCTGACACATCATGGGTCAGGTCGTCTGACGTTCGATTCCCTTTCCTTGGGGGTAAAGTGGTTGGATGGAGATGAAAACTGCTATTACTTTGGTTCTTTACCTTCAGAAGAAGTTGTCCTCCATTTGGCTCCGTCTTCTGGTCTGTCAAATTGCATCTTCATAAACATCTCTCTCTATACCTTATGTATCTGTGTTTCGTGTTCCCAATAAACTTGATATCGTTGTGATATACGTTATGGTTGAATATAAAACAAGTGACAGGAGTCATATGCTAGTTGTGTGTATTTACATACTGTTTATATATGTTTACCATCTAAAAGGAGAAGTGTGTGAAGTTATTAATAATGTTCGCATTTTTCTCTTGCATATCACCTTCATGCCATGCTTTGAGATGTCAACATGTAAACAATAATATTATTTGTGTTAATGTACCCGTGTTAAAAGTTAAGGAGGCTTTACGCGATTTCAATTTTGTAAGGACATACTATTTTTTTTCCGTTAGTTTAGTCTAAGGCCATGACCTCATAGTGCAACAGGTGCATTACACATGCGCAGTACGGAGTGACTTGTCGCTTTTCCTTGACCCCACTGATTGGCGAGATTACAACCTCCCTCCACCGGAGGCGGCGCGGAGGTCTTGTGATGTTGTCAGTTGCCTCCACATCTGCTGCCTGACTTGAGAACGAGGCTGGAACCCGATGCCGTCACGCTTCAACGCTTGCTTGGCGTAGCATTCGGCGTTCAGGGCAGTGAACCACAACTAACTCTAAAGGCGTCTCCCCAAAGCTTGTTGGGGGGGGGGGGGACAAGTCACTTAGCCTGTTGATCTGTCGCTGACAGACATCTTCTCCTGCAAAATCGTTTTTATATTCGGTCTTTACCGCGGAATACACTTAATGTTCATGATAAACTTTGAACCACTTGCCTTTTAATGGCAAATTATTAAATGATCGTCACTCCAAGTATGCTTTATGCACTAAAACCGAATTGAATCCATAATTTATGTTGTCATGCGCGAACGACCAGAATGAAAATCGTTAGTGACTTCCTTACCGGATATCCTTCGCGTGACACCAGCATCAGGCGCACCTTTTAGTCACTGTACTTACGAAAGCTGCCTTTGGCCATTTGCCGTGTGGCTAAACAAAAGTCTCGTGTTGTGCTCCCGTTGATGGAGACAGTTCAACAGTTTGACATGTTACAGTGAAGTCGCAGTGCACAGATACTCACAGAACATTCTGTTGGTCTTACTTTAAACATTACATTTCAATGTGTATACATGTGATGAGTTTGAAGATTAGCTGAGCCTTTTTTATTTATACTCGTTTATTTGTGTGTGTGTGTGTGTGTGTGTGTGTGTGTGTGTGTGTGTGTGTGTGTGTGTGTGTGTGTGTGTGTGTGTGTTGCCAGTCTGTAAACATTATCTGTACTCGTGCAATTAATTCAAACCAAATGCTTAGACAATGCTTTTTTAGCCTGAAATACTAAGGCACAGAAAAAAATCAAAATTTAAATAATCATGCAGTTCATGAACAAAAAGAAAAAAATACAAACAAACGAACGTCGGTAAAGTGCAAATTTATTAACATAATTTCTATTGACAAGGCATTAATTAACAAACCCAGAGTGGACTACATCATCTTGTTTTTAAATTTTAGTCAAAATACTAACTTAAATAGAAAGATTACAGCTCGTCACAGTTGCACGGCCGGCTAGTCTGCAACCTTCACTAATGGAATAAAATAAAATAATAGATATTAAGAAAGCAAAACGCTTTCAGTACATTAGTAACATCAACCTCTTCCAACATTATTTTAACCAGTAACTAGGAAACATCTTTATGGCGATTTCTTTTTACTGGTTTGCCAAATCTTGGATAATTAAAACACTAGTAATACATTTATTTTTCTGGAAAAATGCATGCTGAGCCTGTTAGTGAACAACTATTTAATACACAACACATAGACTTTAATTATTTACTTTGTGTTACATTTCTCGTTTGCTTTTTGTTGACACTGTTCACAATTTGTAACATTGTAAATAAAACATAAAAGACTGTTAGACAAACCAACTTATCTTCTATTCTCTAAAAGTAACCTCTGAGAAAAATCACATTTCAAAGTAAGTCAAAGCTCACCGTGCGAGTGGTAGAGATATTTTCTTTTAAGTACACAGTGGCTTACATGAAGTAGCTTTATTTTTTATTATTTAATTTACGAAAATAATGGATATAATGAAAAATTATTTTAGTAGGTCACAGAGATACAGTCACAATAATAAAAATAATAATAAAAGTTTTGCTATTCATCAGCTGTAAATCATAATAAGGACAACAGCATTATTTAAATGTAAAGAGAAACAATTCAGAAATATTTATATTTGTCATCTACAAATCAGATTTCCCGTTTTGCACAACTACTTTTACGAATTAAAAAATTTCATTATTTTTGCATTTATCTACCAATTTTTCGTTTGTTTTCTCAAAGTACACTGATGTTGCACTATGATAGCAAACTGAGGTTTTCGAATTTTTAAGCAAAATCCATTTAAAAACAAAAATACAAACTAGAATACCTTTCGCTTTCTTCTTATTCTTTGTTGAGAGACTGCTGAAATATTTCTGTGAAATGTTTTGAGTACTCCATGATGACAAGGAAGAGTCTATACTCTATATTTGTCTCCCGACTCTCACCTTTCACCTCTTTGTTTACATTCACTCAATACTCACGGAAGCCCGAAGTACAAAAGGTTTGCAGTCTTGGAGGTGTATGTAGCCCTGATTATTTTTAGGCAAACCAAGATATTTTTTGTGATGTTGTTGTGACTAAGAGCAGCAGCAAAGCAGACGAACACAAAACAAACTGAATAAACAAGGACGACCTGTTGGAAAATAATTTCTCGCTTCCGCTCCGCTCTTCCTTGTCCTCTTGTAGCAGTGGCATTAGCAGTGATGGTGCTGGTGGAGGAGGCAGTTGTAGTGATTGCAATAGTTATAGTAATATAGTTGTCATACTCATTTTTTCAATGAATAATAATTTATTATTAGTATTTACTCTTACTTCTCCACGAGGTTATGACGTTTACAAAAACAAAACAAAAACAAATCAGTCCCATCAATCACCTCTGTCCATAAATTCAAACTCACGCAGCAATTTTGATAAAAGAATGTGGGTGGTGTCGCTGCTGGGGTTGGTAAATAGATTGTAAGCAAGTATTGCTGCTCCAGATAAAAATCTTGTTTCACGTGCTTAGTGAGACGAAACTCGTGAGAACATGCGATAATCACACGTAAGCCAGCATTTATCATGCTGACACCCGCGTTTATCACACGGAAAACCGAATTATCACACATCAAATCCACATTTACCACACGCAAGCGCATGTTTATCGCACGCGTGCTAGTCAACCGTAAATGTGATCTGCACGAAGTAAGGCAACAGTGACGAGTTGCTGTGTATTCTGCACATTATATTTTATTTACAATTTTGTGAATCCTGCTGGGTCTCTTTTGTTGATCTTCTTGTTTCCAGATAAAAGTCTTTCGCCCACCTTAAATCTTTTACCATCTTTAATCATCATCGCCATCGTTAACGCTTTGCTCATCCACACGAAGATTTTGCGAGAAAATTCTTTTAAGGACAAACATCCTTCAAATATTTTCACAATGATTGTCGATCACATTGTAAAAGCAGGTTCTCTCTTCCCACTCCCCATCCCCCCCTACCGTTCCCCTAAACAGCAGCTTTATTGTCATTTACTGCTTCGTGACTCGACAACAACCTCTGCGACATAAGCCACATCAGAAGGAAACGATCACATATTTAAATGTGCATATTCAGATTGTCAGAGTGCTAAGAAGAAACCCGAAAAAATATTCAAAATACAAACACTAACATTCAATTTATTTTTGCTGTCGGAACACAAACCGCAAAACTGAAAAGTTTGCATTCCCTCCCTGCGCCTCGTTTCCGATTGTCGACACTCTGATGGAAAAGGCTCATGGTACTTGCTGAAATATGCTGGTTATCTTAATTTGAGCATATTTCTTGACATAACCAGCGCGTGGGACCTGGGTGTTCGGCCCGGCCGCATGCGTGTGTTCCTCGCCTGCCTGACCCCCAGGCGCGTCTCTCGGGGGGGGGGCCCGGGGGGGGGGCTGGGGGGCACCGGGCGAACCCCAGAAGCAGGCGCTGTGGCGAAGCATGAAGTGGAAGCTGCGGCTCGCTTGTCAGCCCCTGCCTGACATATGCACGCATCACTCGGTGCGCAGACGGCTTTGTGGCATTCCGTCGTTGACGTGACATGACATCGCCCAGACTTAACCCTCACGTCGTTTTGACATTTGTTGTTGTTTTGGGGAATTTTTTGGGATAATTTTTATTTATTTTCCTTTTTTTTTTTTGTTTGCGAAAAGCGAAGAGTTCCATTACGTGTTCGTGTTAAGTGGACCACTGTGTCTAGGGTATGGCATTTGAGTAGGAGGGGAGTTATCTCCCTCTCTCGACGCTAGTTTACTTGTTGATGTTTATGGCTAGAGTTATGTCCCCTTGGTGGAAGAGGACCAGAAGCTGACCTTGAATCGACGACCTTTTGCTCCACAGTCACCGGCGCTCATCACCGAGGGATATTATTAATTTGATCTATCTACTTATTTAGTTAATTATTTAAGCTTTACAAAACAGTCAATAAATTTTTTTGCGATGTCACCTTGAGATCTCTTTTTTAGATATATTTGTAGGGGGGGGGGAGATGGGCAACACCCGTTAACTCATCCTCTTTGACCTCAAACATCTCAGCCTTCACCATGGTCTCATCACAGACAGTTTTTTTTTTTGCGTCAGCAGCTCATCGTTCCCTTTCATACTTTCCATTACTTCCAGTACAATCCGTGAACTCCGCTGCAAATGTGTGAGTTCAGGCGGAGTCCAGGCCAGTCAGTCTGGGCTGCGAGAGTTTGCGTGGAGGAAGCGATAGCCGATGTAGATGTAATCACACACGCCTCTGAAAATACTTGTACACACAAAAAGAAATTGCTGACGTGAAAGAAAAAATGACAAATGTCCCACCCTATGGAAAATCAGTTACACGGACTTGTTCTCTTGTTCTCGATGACTGCCTTACTGGGTGGTATTTCCCTCCATCCCCTACACTCTCTCAAGAGCAAATAAAAATTAAACCAACCGACAACACCGAGTGCTAGAGACTAAGGCGGGATCCTGTTTTGGGCAAAGTCTGGATGAAAGTCATTCTCATACTTCCCTCCCTTACCCCCCCCCTCACCCATTCCCTCAAAAGATGTGACACTTCACACACATATTCTCGGGTGCGGCTTCTGGTGGGTAGAGAAAACCAATCACATATAAACAAATAAACGAAGAAACAAACTATATCCTAAATGCCACTCACGAGAATCGCCTTGCCAGTGGAAAAAACTTGAAAAGCAAACTAAATTAAATTTAAACACAAGAAGAAACTAACTAAACATTGTAGATAACAGAAATGAGAAGTTAAGGAGGAATAAATTACGTTTTAAACAAGAAACAGGTAAAGAATAACAAAATAATAAATATGGGGAAATGGGACAGCATGGAGACAGCCGCAGTGGCAGCCAGTGCAGGTTTGTCCAACAAACAGAACACGACTCGCAACTGTACTTGACAGAAAGCGAACCGACGGCCCAGGTTATAAGGCTGCCTGCTGAACTACTTGTCCCGAAGTGAGGGTAAAGTCTGTGACTGGTCTAACGAAAAGGAGGTAGCTTTAACAAAAGAAGGACCGGTGAAACAGCAGGTATCTAAAGAATATATATTTTTCCCCCACTGGGAGCGTTTATTATTAATGACCGTGGGGTTTTCTAATTACAAGAACTGCTGATGACTTTTAATAAAAAATCAGTGTTGTGACAGCGGGCGACTTAGCCCCACTTCTGCTCTTCACCGAACAAACGCCTTAGCAACGTGCGAAGCAAAGTACAAGGGGGAAAAAGATTTTAAAACAAAAAGGTTATTCAAATACATACAGACAACAATCTGGTTCATCTAAAATGGGTTCAAGCACCGTCTGCTATCTGTACTTTCAAACGCTACAGTGCTGTTAACTCTCATTATTACACCATTCATCATACACACGCACATCATCAACTTATCTCTGCCAGTTGTTACTGCCACCCTTGTACTGTCAGTTCTTCCAAAGTCACAGTCTTTCCATGTTGGAGTCCACGCGAGGGAGGAGGGCGAGTACCAGGTCTCAAGCCGACAGCTGCGGCCCGCTGGTGCTTTTTCAGTCAAATTGCCATCCGACTGTCCATCGTCAATTCCCGGGTGGGTCCGCCAATCACCACAGATAGCGACGACTATTCTACCCTCGGCGATACAAATACCGAGTGCTGTCCCAGTCCAGAAACGTAACGTGGCTTCTTCGAGGACTGCTTGTTCCCCCGGCTACACTGCATGCACAGGATGGAGAGGAAAAGCATGAATAGCCGAGACAAAAGATGATCAGTAGACAGGAGGTAGATAGGGGGATAAAAAAGACAGAAATAAGCGAGGTAGACAAAATGAAAAACAACAGGAAATTGGAGAACCTACGCAAGACGAAACAAAAGTACATCAAACGTCATAAATAATATGTCAGACACGTTCTACATGAACACAAACTATCACCATCAAGAATCGAAACAGACAGAAACATAGCGAAGAAAATAGAAGAAAAAGAATAAAGAAAGAGAAAAGAGAGAAAAGCAAACACAGGCAGGTAGCTAAGAAAAGTGATTGAGAGCAATAAATGCTGTAAATCTTAATCTCTCTCGCTCTTTCCCTCCTTCCGTCTATAAACTCTGAATAGGTCCGTGATTTCAGCACTCGACAGTCCCGTGCAAATCCGCTCGAGCCCGCGTGCTAATCGGACTTCGTCAGGGACCCGCTCACTACCAACATGGCTACTCTTTTCTCGCCAATTCAAGGGCCATAACCGCTTCGCAAGTTGCTCTCGGGTGATGGTTATACGACCTGTCGGAGACAAAGCTCGCTGTAAAGCTAATGTTCGCCGCGGACAAGAGGCGGTTAAAACCACAAATCACTTCATCGGCATTTCTCAAGTCCGAGGGCGAATAGGGAGGCCTCGCTAAGACTCCTTGCGCAAACATAAAATGGTGGGTATGGTACTAAACTGGAGCGAAGGGGAGAGATCGTGCTGCTAATTGGCGCATAATCTGCGGCAGTTTTTTTTAAATGGCGAATTTAGCTCGGACCATCATTCTCGAGCATGTAACCCAGAACAACTTGAAGAAAAGACAGGGTCAGCGCATCTCTTTGTCCAGTCTGTGTGGTCAGATCAGGTCAAGAATCATGTGAGTGAAGCAGACAATCTTTCACAACAGGACTCAGTGCCTTCGCTGCACATAAAAAAATTAGGAGTATATTAGAAAATATTCTCGGTGCTTTTCCTCTCATTTTGGTCTCGCCTATGTAAATGTTATCTACGCTATCAATGGTAGTAACTGCTTCATACACGGTGAATATACACATGATGATGATGATGATGATGATGATGATGATGATGATGATGATGATGATGATGATGATGATGATGATGATGATGATGATGCACCTTATTGTCCTGACTAAATCCGCACTCAGAGTGGGTAAAATACCGCCAGCATACGGCACTCAGTACACCGTATTCTCCTATCCTAAGTATATGTCACGTGACAGTAGTTTACCAATCAAAAGCTACGTCAGCTAAATAAATAAAATAAATAAATAAACAAGACGGGCGTTGGAATGACCACCGCCACAACTAAGCACAATATAATATACTTTGATATTTCAAACTGCCACACGATGTTCCATATTACCATGGATGCAACATAATAAGGAATTTTTCTAAAATGAAAGGATTTGGTCTTAAAATATATTTTAAATAAAATACTTCAAAATAAATCATAAAATAGATCATAAAATCAGTTTCCAAAATTGCAAAAAATATCATTAGAACAACAGTAAGGAATCACTATTCGGGGGGGGGGGATGGTACTTAAAAAGTCCCATTATTTCGTTTCGCCCAGCATTCTCGTATCCTAAGAATATGTCACGTGACAGTAGTTTACCAATCAAAAGCTACGTCAGCTAAATAAATAAAATAAATAAACAAGATGGGTTGTTGGAATGAACACCGCCATAACTAAGCACAGTATAATATACTTTGATATTTCATTAGCCCAATGTTTCGTATTACCATATGGATGCAACGTAATAAGGACCTTTCTTAAATGAAAGGCGATTTGGTCTTAAAATATACTTTAAAATAAATCATGAAACAGTTTATAAAATCAGTTTCCAAAATTGCAAAAAAGTTCATTAGAACAATAGTAAGAATCACTAATTTGGGGTGTTTTTTGGGGGGTACCTAAAAAGTTCCATTATTCGCATGTTGGGGTGGGTAGGGGTACTAGGCAAAAACCTTTGCGTCGTCTGCAGAGACTGCAAACGAAAGCGCTTTCGCCCTGTCAAAAGCAATTTCGGAACGTGTTTACAATAGCATATTACTAACACACGATTGGGATATGTCGGAATCACCGTTTAAACGTTTGATCTGGCTAACGCCAAGGACTGTAACTCTCAGGAGATGCTATTCGCGCCATTTTGCAAAATGAGGCCGAAGCGAGGAAATGTAAGAAAATAGAGCATACCAATGTGATCTATTGGAACTAATAAATTAAGCTGTAATGTAATGTAAGGACTAATAAATGAGGCGTTAATGTATGTATTGTAGAAGACTGGCTATAATGACAATTTCTTCTAATGCATGGGTAAACCATGGAGTGGGCATGTGCTCATGATCATACACTTTTATGTACGCATAAAAAATTACTCTTACAAACATTTTCAATACAAACATATTACTTCTGACTTGTGTGATAATGTGAAAATCGAGTGGAAATGTAAATGAAATATTTTCATTAAAATTTGGTTTCAGAAATCAGTCTGGGGATTTAGACGAAGCACTGCGCTGACAGTGTTCGTCAAACGTCTGAAGCGGCAGGAGGGTGAAAGTAAGCATCCCATTTTAGTACCACTTTAACCTACAATGTCTGTCGAAAATCAGGTACTTTTTCTAAGCCACCATCCATCCCAAAATTAATGGTTTAATAGTTTGGATGATATGCAAATTTCTGATTTTTGAATTAACTTTTTTCACTTATTTACAGGCAATATAGAGTTTCTTGCAAGAGGGAGGACAGAGTTTGCTGCTCTCTCCCCTCTCGAGAAAGGGAAATTGGCGGCAGAAGCTGCAGCCCCTGCCATACCAAAGACTTCTTCAGAGAAGCAAAGTTTTATGGTTCACTTGTGCCGACAACTGAACAAAGTGGTAATTGTTCACCTCATCGCTTTCGCACTGGCATGAAATCTACATAATTGCCTCTCTCCTTTGGTTCACTATGTATTGATAAGTGTTAGGTTACAGAGGTGTACTGTGAGTTTACTTGCAATCCAATAGTGAGGATATATAGATGAATCTGTTGTGTTCATGGTCTTGCCCCAATTCACCTGTCAGATCTTATGTTGCCATGCCAACCTTGCAGATCAGTTCGCTCAGCCCACGCTGGTTTTCTCTCAGTTTTAATATCAGAGCTGTATGTTCATGTATGTTTTTCTTGTTTGTACTCAATTTTGACAGCTACATCACCCAGTGGCCTCTTTCACTGCCCTTGGTCTGTTGTGAATTGCATCAATGTCGCCATGCGTCAACCTTGCAGATCAGTTCGCTCAGCCGACGATGGTTTTCTCTCAGTTTTAATATCAGTTTTAATATGTTCATGTATGTTTTTCTTGTTTGTACTCAATTTTGACAGCTACATCACCCAGTTGCGGCCCTATGCTCCACTGGGAGCGTACAGGAATAATAAGAAGAAGACATCACCCAGTGGCCTCTTTCACTGCCCTTAGTCTGTTGTGAAGTGCATCAATGTCGCCTCCATGTGGGGAACCACACTATATGAATTCTATTATTATTTCTTTCCAGGAGGCTTTTGTTAAACAGATGGGCGGGCGCTGCTTCTTCGAGATTTATCTCGAAGATTGCCACTATGTTGTGCCACATAATGCCAGAAGGGAGGAACAGGCAACAACAGTAAGATCCAAAAGCACAGATGTCCGCTCATCTGTGCAACAAATTTTCAACAGGGCATATGGTGAGAAAGTGTCATATTTTATCCCTCGGAAAATGTAAAAAAAAATCTATGCAATGAGAGGCATGCTTTTCTGTTTTCTTAAAGGTCTCACACTATAGGGGAACTGCAGTTAGTCTGACAGGCAATATTTTTGCTTTTCTGACACACAGAGTCAGTACAGAAAAAAACGAGGAAAATAATACTTTCTTCATTTCTAGTACATGTGGCATGGGTTAGGAAAATGCCCTAGAAACTGTGCGGACAGAACTTAGGTCTTATACTGTTTTGGGGTACGAGATAGACAGTGTTAGAGTATCACAATTGTTTGAGGAAAAGGAGTTGCTTTTAAAAGAAGTAGAAGAGTTACAAGTTCGCAATATGTATTTATTGACTTGTGCAAGATTTTTAGATCTTTTTATCTGACCTGTGAATGTTTGATTTCAGGCAGAGCACTGGGGAAAGAGAGGGAAGTTGCCTTTCCCTATAAAAAACACTCTCTGGCACCTGTAGTTGAGATTACAGGTATGCCAGAGGGCGTAGAATTCAAAAACCCCTGTACAATTGGGGTTCCAAAATTAGAAAAAATATTTGCCAATAAGGCTAAAATTAAAATGACTCTGCTATCACCAAGGTAATTTTTCATGGTTTTCTTGGTAAATTGTACAGCAGAATAAGAGTGTTAAACAAAATGGGAATGCTTGGGTACATTTGCTGGAAGTGTATACTTTGAGATAATATGCTATTGTACCAGTAATAATTTACTTGGACAACTGTGTTCCATGGCAATTAAGAATTTTGTCAAATAACTAAAGAATCGTGAATTGTTTACCTTATGAATATATCCTCATGGGCCTGCCCATCCCTAAAAGTAGCTGTGGAGACAAAAGCCCAATCATAACTTTATAATTGCTTCATTTTGATGCCAGATTTATGGTGCTCTAATGAATTTTTATGTCTAATGTAAATGCTATCGGTGGGCAGTGCTGATGAAGGCCAGCCTCAGGATCTTGCCGAAGAAATGTAAGTAAATTTCACTACGACAAATTATAAAATACAATTGATGTGAAAATAGCAACCGTGGCTTTCTTTTCAGTAATTGGTACTAGCAAAAAGGATCAAAAAGTAAGAGATGGCATCATGCATAACTGTACGGTTCCTTCAGTTTCAAGCCCCATTTATGGTACAATGATGTATCCCATCTGACACAAGTGTGATTATTGTGCAGTGTTGCCGAAGAGCTGCCATCCTCGGCAGTGGAACACCCTGTGTGAGTATATTTGAATACAGTACATTGTAGCAGTGGGATTTTAGGGACAAATATAACAGGACCAACATGAGCAATGTAGGGTCCCAATGGGCCTGCCCATCCCTAAAAGTAGCTGGGGAAACAAGAGCCCAATCATAACTTTATAATTGCTTTATCTTGATGCCAGATTTATGGTGCTCTTATGAATTTTATCTCTAATGTAAATGCTATCGGTGGGCAGTGCTGATGGAGGCCAGCCTCAGGATCTTGCCAAAGAAATGTAAGTAAATTTCACTACAACAAATTATAAAATACAATTTATGTAAAAATAGCAACCGTGGCTTTCTTTTCAGTAATTGGTACTAACAAAAAGGATCAAAAAGTAAGAGATGGCATCATGCATAACTCTACGGTTCCTTCAGTTTCAAGCCCCATTTATGGTACAATGATGTATCCCATCTGACACAAGTGTGATTATTGTGCAGTGTTGCCGAAGAGCTGCCATCCTCGGCAGTGGAACACCCTGTGTGAGTATATTTGAATACAGTACATTGTAGCAGTGGGATTTTAGGGACAAATATAACAGGACCAACATGAGCAATGTAGGGTCCCAATGGGCCTGCCCATCCCTAAAAGTAGCTGGGTAAACAAGAGCCCAATCATAACTTTATAATTGCTTTATCTTGATGCCAGATTTATGGTGCTCTTATGAATTTTATCTCTAATGTAAATGCTATCGGTGGGCAGTGCTGATGGAGGCCAGCCTCAGGATCTTGCCAAAGAAATGTAAGTAAATTTCACTACAACAAATTATAAAATACAATTTATGTAAAAATAGCAACCGTGGCTTTCTTTTCAGTAATTGGTACTAACAAAAAGGATCAAAAAGTAAGAGATGGCATCATGCATAACTCTACGGTTCCTTCAGTTTCAAGCCCCATTTATGGTACAATGATGTATCCCATCTGACACAAGTGTTATTATTGTGCAGTGTTGCCAAAGAGCTGCCATCCTCGGCAGTGGAACACCCTGTGTGAGTATATTTGAATACAGTACATTGTAGCAGTGGGATTTTAGAGACAAATATAACAGGACCAACATGAGCAATGTAGGGTCCCAATGGGCCTACCCATCCCTAAAAGTAGCTGGGGAAACAAGAGCCCAATCATAACTTTATAATTGCTTCATTTTGATGCCAGATTTATGGTGCTCTAATGAATTTTATGTCTAATGTAAATGCTGTCGGTGGGCAGTGCTGATGGAGGCCAGCCTCAGGATCTTGCCAAAGAAATGTAAGTAAATTTCACTACAACAAATTATAAAATACAATTTATGTAAAAATAGCAACCGTGGCTTTCTTTTCAGTAATTGGTACTAACAAAAATGATCAAAAAGTAAGAGATGGCATCATGCATAACTCTATGGTTTCTTCAGTTTCAAGCCCCATTTATGGTACAATGATGTATCCCATCTGACACAAGTGTTATTATTGTGCAGTGTTGCCGAAGAGCTGCCATCCTCGGCAGTGGAACACCCTGTGTGAGTATATTTGAATACAGTACATTGTAGCAGTGGGATTTTAGAGACAAATATAACAGGACCAACATGAGCAATGTAGGGTCCCAATGGGCCTGCCTATCCCTAAAAGTAGCTGGGGAAACAAGAGCCCAATCATAAATTTATAATTGCTTCATTTTGATGCCAGATTTATGGTGCTCTAATGAATTTTATGTAAATGCTATCAGTGTACCGAGAACTTGTATTTTTGTATTTATCACATTTACAATCTCCCTGGAGGAATGTATGATTGATTAGCATTTTTTGCAGAACTTTTGAGATTCTAAATTTACTCAGAAAATTAGGTCTAGTGATTTATATTGATCATATTGTTTTCTTTTCTGACCAGGCAACCACAGCTGGCACCGACCAACCTTGTGAACCTTAGTAAGGCAACTGATTTTTTAAGAAAGAAATCAAAAATGAAATGTATCTATGAAAAGATTTGTCTGTTGTTAGTTCCATCTTGTTTAAAAAAACATTTATCTTGATTATGTCGAAGCAGAGAAATACTTGTAGGATAAAATGTCTAAGATTAGCTAAACAGATCACTGTTGTGCTGCCCATCAGCAGTTCCAAATGCTGTGACAGCATCAAATGTAAACAAGAAACACCCTGTTGTAGTCATGTCGGCATCATGAGAATGTAAACCAACACAGGCTTTGTCGTCACAATGTTCAGGCTACTGGTTTGTTACCTCATGAAGGTGAAATTTGATAGGTCTTTTATGAATTAAACCGATGTCTTATAGTAAGTATTGTGCAGGGCAGACATTGATAAAATCATTCCTTTCTGGAAGCTTTTCACCTCTGGTTATTCATTTGTGTGTAGGTGCAGTCACGAATCTTGCAAAGCACCACCAAAACCAGCAATCGGGGGGAAAAAGGGGAGGAAAAGGTAATAATTCTTTGTCAATATATTTTAAAAGGACATATTTTACAACTGTTCCACTTTTATGGCTGACTGTAACGGCAAGTGCAGTGATGTACATATCTTCTCAGTTGATAATGGACAATGTCCATTGTGCATAAGTCCACAGCCTTATTCAGCCACATTCATTTTTCCTAGCAACAAATATATTATTCAGATGCCAGCAGTATTTTAGTTGATTCTGAATCACAACTCTTATTTCATGTTATTGTGCAGGATCCAGAACTCTATGGACAGCAGCAGAAGTACTAGCTGTCCAGCAGTACTTCAGTCAAGAGTTGGCTGGGCTGAAGCCAGTGACAAGGAGCAATATTGACAGCTTTTTGGCACAACAGACAGCAGTCAAAAGGACTTCTTTTGCACTGGGAAATTATTTGTTAAGGAACAGGTAATTGCAACACTTAACCATGTCAGCTAATCAGTCAAGGGCATGTATCAGCATGAGCCTCTATAGGCAGATGAAAAAGAGTATGTTATGGCATTGGTGCCAGCTGCACTAAGAATGTCTAAAAATGGTAGATGATGTTCGTTTCTTGGTAAAGCTTGGAACAAAGTCTTGGTAAAAATTTCACCTTTAACTTAATGTTTCAGGAAGAAAAGCAGACCTAACAATCAGTAGCAGACTACAGCAGCTTGTTACTGATGATGCTTGAGGTGTTTTCCAACACTGTCTGCTGCTGGGCATTTTGTACTTTAAAGACTTACAGTTTTAATTGACATGTGCCATCTGTTTAACAAAGCTGACTGATGGGGCTTCTTTCTGGGTACTTAAACTCTTTTCCTTTTGTATTTAATTTCATAATGTACATACACATACACCATGGACATTAATATACGTATAATATACCAGTAGACAGTATACTGATGATACACAGGAGAAATACAATATTTGGCATTGTGGGACTGAAAATAAATAAAAAAGACAGACAAAACAAACCTAATACACACAAGGCATATGGTCACTTTCAGTAGCAAAAACAAGCAGTTCATTACAGTATGTATATTTATGCACACTTCCCAGAGAAGATCAGGCAAATGCAGGAGAAAAATTGATAACAGCAAGAATGTCTCACAAATATTTGATGCATATAAAAGCCATTGTTGATTATTTTTCCCTCTTTAGTAGCTGTCGATTACATGATGCTCTGTGTGTTCTTCATGGTGTTGGTGTCTGCACGAAAGCACATTTTCTTGTTGATATGCTTTGAGCCTATTACAGGAGAAAACCTATATATCGTATTGTATGATTATTATTTTAATTTTGTAATATGAAGGTTGTGACACTTGTTGTGTACCTGTGTGAATATGAGATAGTAGTGGGTTTGGGTTGTGTGGGTATTAATGAGGATATGTTATGAACTGATTATTTGGTATTGCAATTATATTCTAATTAAATGTATGACATGGTAAATAGGTTATAAATGTGGGTGGTTATTCATTTTTAATAGGTCTGTATGATTAAATTCTTTTGTGGCATGTGTTTGTGCAAAAGTGCTCTTCCGGATTCATCATAAATGCAAGAATTGTCATTTTAGTGCCCTTTTATGTATTTGATAGAATAAAAAAATTGTCTCAATTATTGCTTTATATCTTGCCTATCCAACTGAAGAATGAAAGATGATCATTTTCATGGCTTGTCAAATAAGAGCAAGCATACTGTATCATATAATCTTCATTCCATGGTTCATCTTGCTGTGTGTCGTGCTGAAAGCCAGGTCAAGTCATAGAGAACGCAGTTCTTACTGGTAGCTTGTCCTTGAATGATTCCCTTGAGTTCGGCGGACATATCAGTGGGTTGTTGCTATGTCTAAAGTTGATGATGGTTGAGAAAAGGAGGTGTTTTGGTGTCTGGTCTTCAGAGTATCCTCTGCTCTGGCGCTTTCGGGCAGCAATGTTCGGTTTAGAGGAAGAAAGTGACAGTCTGGTATGCTGGACTGAGGAATGGAGTGGGTTTTAGTCCGTGTTCATGACACAGTAACCAAACATACATGTAATATAATAAACATTAAATACATTGTGAGCACAAGATGCAGAGAAGCATGAAGTAGGCATATGTACACATATGATATGTACGTAGATAAACAGAACATCTGAGGACATGCCTGTCATCACGAAGAAGTGCAGACACTCTCAGAAATGTCTGCCTGTTATATAGAGACTGAAGAGTAGTTTGGGCTGTCCCAATGACTTTTGAGCAGGTGGATATCACACGATGTAGGCTGCTCTTGTCCTTCACCGATAAACTGTTGTAGAAACAGATAAACGAGAAGGACAGCACGCTCTCTATGTGCGATCTGTAAAAAAGCTGAAGAAATTGGTGGGAGACAGAGAAAAACTTCAGCTTCCGGAGAAGGTAGAGGCGCTGCTGAGCCTTCTTCACGACAGGTTGGATGTTGACATCCCAGTTAAGTCGCCTGTGGAAGATCATGCCCAGGTATTTATTTAAAAGCAGGAACAATTTCCACCTCCTGGTCGTGGACAACACTTACGGGATTTGGTGAAGAATTTCGACGGAAATCAAAGACCATCTCTTTGGTCTTACTCACATTAAGTTCTCAGAAATTCTCATCAAAGCTACACCATGGGTATCTGCTGGCCCGCTACGGAGAGACAGCAGTCCTGTGTCATCAGAGAATTAGACGAGGTATTGACCCTCATGGTTAATGCGACAACTGTTGGTATACAGAATAAACAGAAGCGGGGATCAAACAGCCTTGAGGTGCGCGCGTGTATACACACAATCACATATTACACAGCAGCAGCACCGCATAGCACACAGCACAATCACATATTAATCCGGAATTTGTTTTCAGGGGCGGATCAGCACTCCGGCGGGAAGGTGGGTGGGGGTTGGTAACTTCTAGACATTAAGTTGTATGAGAGATGGCCAGTGTCGTAATGGGGACGAAGGGCGCAGCATGGCTCGTAGATGCAGCGGCTGCTAAATCGCAGCCTGTCTTAGGTAATGGTGAGGTGGAAAACCCATCCAAGCTTTGACCAACCATTTCCTCTGCATTGGACATCGGTGTCGACCTACGTTTCCCATCCAAGATACCATGAAGGACGATTTTAGACAATATTCTCGATCTAGATTACATGACTGTGCCAGACATGCTTGCGCCGCTTCACTGTTAAGAGAGAGGGTTTCTGCATCATCCTAGGTGGCAATTAACCATGCTCTGAACAGAGTAAACGCTTTTGCGCTCACTGTAGGAGATTAGCACTGTACGAACAGGCTCCTCGGGCACTGTCACAGATGTGTGCAATATGAGAGAGTGAGTAGGTTCGCGATTGTGGTGAGTATAGCGAGTGTGAGTAGACCCTAGTGCTTTCCGCTTGCGTCGGCATCGCGCTAAATGACGTAACGCATAATTTACGTGAGGTGAGAAGCGCTTAAGAAGGGTACCAGACTTCATTTGCTCCAGTGTCACGAACAGATTATGGAGGGCAGGTCTATACGAAAGCATAAAACATTGTTAGGATTTAGGGTTGCGATGTGTCATCAGGGTTGGGGTTATGCCGTGGGACTAGGATGAGGGCTTAGAGTTACGGTGTCCCTAGGGTTAGGATTTAGGGTTAGGGTTAGGTTTTAGGGTTAGGGTGAGGGTTAATGTTTGGGGTTAGTGGTTATGGGTAAGGATGAGGGTGAGGGTTATGATGTGTGACTAGGGTTAGGGTTTCGAGTTTGGTTGTTACTAGAGGGAGGATTTAGAGTTAGGGTTATGCTGTTTCACAATTGTTAGGAATCAGAGAGGGTGTGTCACTAGGGTTAGGGTTATTCTGTCCCCAGGAGTTAAGGTTTAGGTCTATGCTGTGTCACCAGTGCTTAGGGTCAGGCTTTAGGGTTATACTTAGGGTTCCAGAACATAGAACCACATATGATGACGTGAGTTTTAGATACTGTGCAGCAAACCGATGGAACTTTATCCGCTTCCATATCCGCCACCTGTATCTGCCATTGAATCGTAAAAAGTGCAATAAAGACACACGTTTTCTTTGAGCATTACTCCCAGCAATGGTCTACACAATGCTATTCCCTTAATTGCTCGTCTTCCTCTACAGAATCATGATCTCTTACTTCTTGTTTTCCGATTCCCCCTTGCGTTTCTCTTTCATTAGTCATCTTTTATCAGTCATCACTACTGCCGTTTATTTTGCCGTCCTTTATATGTTCTATATGTCTCGTTCTTGTCTTAAGGGCTAAGAGCACGCTCTTTTCGAGCTGAAGGTTATGGTTAGGGTTAGCGTAGCAGATTGTCATTTTCTTCCTCCTATAGCAGAGGGCAGTTAGCGCCTGTCACCAATACAGTGAAGGTTGGCTGTCCTGGGTTCAGCTCTCGTCTCAAGCGCGCTGTTTTTTCTCTGTATGTGGCATCTGTTTACAGGGCTGACTGCCTTACCGTTGTCTAGCCTTAGTTGCTGACTTGCCGTAAAACACCAATCCCCCCACCACCACCTCTGAACCAACCATTGCTGCCTTAAAGCGCAAGTGCAGAAGACAGGCACAACACTAGGTACTGCTATGAACACCAGACATTAAAACACGTCATTTCCTCAACCAGGCATCCGATGACAAGCTAACTGCTTACTCTATGACTGGACCTGTCTTTGGGCATGACATGACAAGATGAACCATGGAATGAAGACAAGAAATACAAGATTATATGATACAGTAGTATTTATTTGGCATGACATGAAAATGGTCATCCTTCATTCTTTACTTGGATAGGCAAGATATAAAGCAATAGGCACACAATAATTGTGTATCATATCAAAAACATACAAAGCTAGCCAAAATGCCAATGACAATTGTTTATTACATTTATGAAAAACCCTGAAGAGCACGTTTGCACAAACACATGCCCAAAAAAGAATATGATCACAGAGACCAAATTAAAAAACTTATTACCATCCACATTTATAATGTCTTTACAATTTCATATATTCACTTACAACATAATTACAATAGCAGCAGTGTATACCAAATAATGAGTTCATAACATCATATCCTACACAGCCCAAGCCGTTACCATCTTATATTCACACAGTTACATAAAAAATTCACAACTTTCATATTACAAAATTAAAATAATTATGCAAGAAGTTGTATGGGTTTTCTCCTGTAACAGGCTTAAGGCACATCAACAAGCAAATGTGCTAACTTTCATTAAGACATCAACACACATAGCTCGATGCAATCTAAAGAGTGAAAAATGGAATTTTAGGAACAAAACAAATTTTTCATAGAAAAGGATGCTTTTTACAAGCTTAACAGAAAAAAGAAACATAATCAACAATGGTTTTTATATCAAAATCTTTTAACTTAGGCCTATGCATCAAATATTTGTCAGATATTCTTACTGCTATCCTACTTTGCTCCAGGACTGAGATCAGTACTTCTCTTGTATTTGCCTCATCT
>SMMW01000318.1:0-14137 GCA_004794655.1 Marisa cornuarietis
TCCTTATTATTATTTTAATGCCATTCTTAGCGCGAAACTGAGCAATCGCATAGACATCATTGACCGGAATGAATGACTTTTGGAGGAGTCCGCTGTTTATGAAAGTCTTGTATATGTTAGTCATATTTTAGGCGCTGTGATTGAAGTGGTCGCAATTATTTTGCGTCAGTGTCTCGGAATGTGAAACAGTTTAAATATTTTGTCAGCTAGTCAGCTAAGGCAAAGCTTCTCAGCTTACTTATTAATTTTTCTTACTCATTACGACTCAAGTAGCTATTTTGTATTTAGCAAGTGTCTCGGATCACAAAGTGTAACAGTTAAATATTTCTTCTTTCCTGTGCCGAGACTCGCGATCACCTAAAGCTCCTTTACTTCAAACATAATTTTCTCACTCATTGCAACATGAAAGTAAAGGAAACATTTAGATATTTCTTGTGCCGGTGTATATTGTATTTAGTCCAGTGGGTCCCTCAAAGGTGTGTTGAAATATATTTAAACCTTTCAAGGATAACGTGAAACATTTAAATATTTCCTCTTGTGCCTGTGTCTAAGTAACTAGATTGCATTTAGCAAGTGGTCCCTCAAATGTGTGTTTAAATATGTAAGATAAAGAGAAACCTTAAAATATATCTTCTTTCATGTCCCTGTTAGCATTTACTAATAAGAACCAGGGAAGAAAGTTGTAACCTCTAGACCATTTGGACACCGTACGTGATATCGTATATTTAAGTATTTTAACCTAGCCAGGAAACATTTCAAGAGTTGTGTGATAGAGGAAAAACATTTAAATTTCTCTTCTTTCATTTCCATGTTTGGAGTGCTTAAAGGAGATCTGAACCGTCTACCTCTAGGATCACGGGAGAAAGTTGTAACCTCTAGACCATTATGATACGGTACGTGAATTCGTATATTTAAGTATTTTAACCTAGCCAGGGTTTGTGAGCCTGTGACAATTGACTATTTACACATCTTTATTAGTGAAGGTAATGGAATGTTAGAGTAAAATTTTACAAGGTAAGGTATTTAATATGAAAATGAAGTTAGTGCTGTCGCGATATTTCTGATCTTCTTGCCGCCGAGGTGATCACAACATTCTATACGGTCGGCAAAGAAATGTAGCAAATCACAAGAAATGAGAATCTGTTATCACTCCCTTTCACACTCCTTAAATCTTTCCAGGTTTAAGTGAAACATTTAAATATTTCTTCACACTCCTTACCCTCTCTCTCACACACACACACACACACGCGCTTGCGCCTATATACACTACACAGATAGACAGACAATTCATGGAGATTTAGACAATTTATTACCCAAAGTTACCTAACATTATGCAAATTCTTTCAAATTGCTAGGCGTTGTTCTCTATATTTCACTGAATCGCGATATTGTCTTGGGCCTTAATATTTGCCAGATCCAGTTTTGGGATGTTGAAGAAGGTGATCACAACATTCTATACGGTCGGCAAAGAAGTCCACTGTGTGCTATCTTCGATAAACAGTTCTGCTTCGAAATGTAGCTGAGAAGTTATGATGTGACTTGTATGGAAGCAAATTGCAAGATAAGCTTCCCGGAGAAGCACAGTGACAGCTGTGTCAGACCCATCTCCAATGCGCACGAGCTCTCGAAAATTCCTTTCAAGAAGGCATCTTCACGTTTCCAAAGATGAAACATGAAATGGAACTTTAAGGTACTTCGCCAGAAACCGCCAGGCATCGTTGCAGAATGGCTGCAGGTGGTGTTTACGTTCCGTAATTCTCTGCAACCAGTTCAGATTACTCTCGTGAATAATCCTTTTCCTGTCATCCATCTTCTTATTATGGTAACGTACACGAGACGGACGTTGAATTCTGTACAGAGACGCAAATCTTATGTCCATCTTTAAATGGATGTCCTTTGCTTTCGCCAATGTTATGAATTGTAGTAATTGTTCACTACAAGCCGAACATGGGGAGAAATTTATGTATATGGGGATAGTTTGTGAGGGAAGGTTGCTGGAATTTAAGTAACGTTCCAGATGACGTATTAAGTTTTCCTCAGCGTGAGCTGAGGAGAGTTCTTTTCCTTATTATTATTTTAATGCCATTCTTAGCGCGAAACTGAGCAATCGCATAGACATCATTGACCGGAATGAATGACTTTTGGAGGAGTCCGCTGTTTATGAAAGTCTTGTATATGTTAGTCATATTTTAGGCGCTGTGATTGAAGTGGTCGCAATTATTTTGCGTCAGTGTCTCGGAATGTGAAACAGTTTAAATATTTTGTCAGCTAGTCAGCTAAGGCAAAGCTTCTCAGCTTACTTATTAATTTTTCTTACTCATTACGACTCAAGTAGCTATTTTGTATTTAGCAAGTGTCTCGGATCACAAAGTGTAACAGTTAAATATTTCTTCTTTCCTGTGCCGAGACTCGCGATCACCTAAAGCTCCTTTACTTCAAACATAATTTTCTCACTCATTGCAACATGAAAGTAAAGGAAACATTTAGATATTTCTTGTGCCGGTGTATATTGTATTTAGTCCAGTGGGTCCCTCAAAGTGTGTGTTGAATATGTAAACCTTTCCAGATAAAGAGAAACCTTAAAATATATCTTCTTTCATGTCCCTGTTAGCATTTACTAATAAGAACCAGGGAAGAAAGTTGTAACCTCTAGACCATTTGGACACCGTACGTGATATCGTATATTTAAGTATTTTAACCTAGTGGAAACATTTACATATTTCTTCTTTCAAGAGTTGTGTGATAGACATTTAAATTTCTCTTCTTTCATTTCCATGTTTGGAGTGCTTAAAGGAGATCTGAACCGTCTACCTCTAGGATCACGGGAGAAAGTTGTAACCTCTAGACCATTATGATACGGTACGTGAATTCGTATATTTAAGTATTTTAACCTAGCCAGGGTTTGTGAGCCTGTGACAATTGACTATTTACACATCTTTATTAGTGAAGGTAATGGAATGTTAGAGTAAAATTTTACAAGGTAAGGTATTTAATATGAAAATGAAGTTAGTGCTGTCGCGATATTTCTGATCTTCTTGCCGCCGAGGTGATCACAACATTCTATACGGTCGGCAAAGAAATGTAGCAAATCACAAGAAATGAGAATCTGTTATCACTCCCTTTTCACACTCCCCTTAAATCTTTCCAGGTTTAAGTGAAACATTTAAATATTTCTTTTCACACTCCCTTACCCTCTCTCTCACACACACACACACACACGCGCGCGCGCGCGCGCACACACACACAGATAGACAGACAATTCATGGAGATTTAGACAATTTATTACCCAAAGTTACCTAACATTATGCAAATTCTTTCAAATTGCTAGGCGTTGTTCTCTATATTTCACTGAATCTCGATATTGTCTTGGGCCTTAATATTTGCCAGATCCAGTTTTGGGATGTTGAAGAAGGTGATCACAACATTCTATACGGTCGGCAAAGAAGTCCACTGTGTGCTATCTTCGATAAACAGTTCTGCTTCGAAATGTAGCTGAGAAGTTATGATGTGACTTGTATGGAAGCAAATTGCAAGATAAGCTTCCCGGAGAAGCACAGTGACAGCTGTGTCAGACCCATCTCCAATGCGCACGAAGCTCTCGAAAATTCCTTTCAAGAAAGGCATCTTCACGTTTCCTTAAAGATGAAACATGAAATGGAACTTTAAGGTACTTCGCCAGAAACCGCCAGGCATCGTTGCAGAATGGCTGCAGGTGGTGTTTACGTTCCGTAATTCTCTGCAACCAGTTCAGATTACTCTCGTGAATAATCCTTTTCCTGTCATCCATCTTCTTATTATGGTAACGTACACGAGACGGACGTTGAATTCTGTACAGAGACGCAAATCTTATGTCCATCTTTAAATGGATGTCCTTTGCTTTCGCCAATGTTATGAATTGTAGTAATTGTTCACTACAAGCCGAACATGGGGAGAAATTTATGTATATGGGGATAGTTTGTGAGGGAAGGTTGCTGGAATTTAAGTAACGTTCCAGATGACGTATTAAGTTTTCCTCAGCGTGAGCTGAGGGAGAGTTCTTTTTCCTTATTATTATTTTAATGCCATTCTTAGCGCGAAACTGAGCAATCGCATAGACATCATTGACCGGAATGAATGACTTTTGGAGGAGTCCGCTGTTTATGAAAGTCTTGTATATGTTAGTCATATTTTAGGCGCTGTGATTGAAGTGGTCGCAATTATTTTGCGTCAGTGTCTCGGAATGTGAAACAGTTTAAATATTTTGTCAGCTAGTCAGCTAAGGCAAAGCTTCTCAGCTTACTTATTAATTTTTCTTACTCATTACGACTCAAGTAGCTATTTTGTATTTAGCAAGTGTCTCGGATCACAAAGTGTAACAGTTAAATATTTCTTCTTTCCTGTGCCGAGACTCGCGATCACCTAAAGCTCCTTTACTTCAAACATAATTTTCTCACTCATTGCAACATGAAAGTAAAGGAAACATTTAGATATTTCTTGTGCCGGTGTATATTGTATTTAGTCCAGTGGGTCCCTCAAAGGTGTGTTGAAATATATTTAAACCTTTCAAGGATAACGTGAAACATTTAAATATTTCCTCTTGTGCCTGTGTCTAAGTAACTAGATTGCATTTAGCAAGTGGTCCCTCAAATGTGTGTTTAAATATGTAAACCTTTCCAGATAAAGAGAAACCTTAAAATATATCTTCTTTCATGTCCCTGTTAGCATTTACTAATAAGAACCAGGGAAGAAAGTTGTAACCTCTAGACCATTTGGACACCGTACGTGATATCGTATATTTAAGTATTTTAACCTAGCCAGGAAACATTTACATATTTCTTCTTTCAAGAGTTGTGTGATAGAGGAAAAACATTTAAATTTCTCTTCTTTCATTTCCATGTTTGGAGTGCTTAAAGGAGATCTGAACCGTCTACCTCTAGGATCACGGGAGAAAGTTGTAACCTCTAGACCATTATGATACGGTACGTGAATTCGTATATTTAAGTATTTTAACCTAGCCAGGGTTTGTGAGCCTGTGACAATTGACTATTTACACATCTTTATTAGTGAAGGTAATGGAATGTTAGAGTAAAATTTTACAAGGTAAGGTATTTAATATGAAAATGAAGTTAGTGCTGTCGCGATATTTCTGATCTTCTTGCCGCCGAGGTGATCACAACATTCTATACGGTCGGCAAAGAAATGTAGCAAATCACAAGAAATGAGAATCTGTTATCACTCCCTTTTCACACTCCCCTTAAATCTTTCCAGGTTTAAGTGAAACATTTAAATATTTCTTTTCACACTCCCTTACCCTCTCTCTCACACACACACACACACACGCGCGCGCGCGCGCGCGCACACACACACAGATAGACAGACAATTCATGGAGATTTAGACAATTTATTACCCAAAGTTACCTAACATTATGCAAATTCTTTCAAATTGCTAGGCGTTGTTCTCTATATTTCACTGAATCTCGATATTGTCTTGGGCCTTAATATTTGCCAGATCCAGTTTTGGGATGTTGAAGAAGGTGATCACAACATTCTATACGGTCGGCAAAGAAGTCCACTGTGTGCTATCTTCGATAAACAGTTCTGCTTCGAAATGTAGCTGAGAAGTTATGATGTGACTTGTATGGAAGCAAATTGCAAGATAAGCTTCCCGGAGAAGCACAGTGACAGCTGTGTCAGACCCATCTCCAATGCGCACGAAGCTCTCGAAAATTCCTTTCAAGAAAGGCATCTTCACGTTTCCTTAAAGATGAAACATGAAATGGAACTTTAAGGTACTTCGCCAGAAACCGCCAGGCATCGTTGCAGAATGGCTGCAGGTGGTGTTTACGTTCCGTAATTCTCTGCAACCAGTTCAGATTACTCTCGTGAATAATCCTTTTCCTGTCATCCATCTTCTTATTATGGTAACGTACACGAGACGGACGTTGAATTCTGTACAGAGACGCAAATCTTATGTCCATCTTTAAATGGATGTCCTTTGCTTTCGCCAATGTTATGAATTGTAGTAATTGTTCACTACAAGCCGAACATGGGGAGAAATTTATGTATATGGGGATAGTTTGTGAGGGAAGGTTGCTGGAATTTAAGTAACGTTCCAGATGACGTATTAAGTTTTCCTCAGCGTGAGCTGAGGGAGAGTTCTTTTTCCTTATTATTATTTTAATGCCATTCTTAGCGCGAAACTGAGCAATCGCATAGACATCATTGACCGGAATGAATGACTTTTGGAGGAGTCCGCTGTTTATGAAAGTCTTGTATATGTTAGTCATATTTTAGGCGCTGTGATTGAAGTGGTCGCAATTATTTTGCGTCAGTGTCTCGGAATGTGAAACAGTTTAAATATTTTGTCAGCTAGTCAGCTAAGGCAAAGCTTCTCAGCTTACTTATTAATTTTTCTTACTCATTACGACTCAAGTAGCTATTTTGTATTTAGCAAGTGTCTCGGATCACAAAGTGTAACAGTTAAATATTTCTTCTTTCCTGTGCCGAGACTCGCGATCACCTAAAGCTCCTTTACTTCAAACATAATTTTCTCACTCATTGCAACATGAAAGTAAAGGAAACATTTAGATATTTCTTGTGCCGGTGTATATTGTATTTAGTCCAGTGGGTCCCTCAAAGGTGTGTTGAAATATATTTAAACCTTTCAAGGATAACGTGAAACATTTAAATATTTCCTCTTGTGCCTGTGTCTAAGTAACTAGATTGCATTTAGCAAGTGGTCCCTCAAATGTGTGTTTAAATATGTAAACCTTTCCAGATAAAGAGAAACCTTAAAATATATCTTCTTTCATGTCCCTGTTAGCATTTACTAATAAGAACCAGGGAAGAAAGTTGTAACCTCTAGACCATTTGGACACCGTACGTGATATCGTATATTTAAGTATTTTAACCTAGCCAGGAAACATTTACATATTTCTTCTTTCAAGAGTTGTGTGATAGAGGAAAAACATTTAAATTTCTCTTCTTTCATTTCCATGTTTGGAGTGCTTAAAGGAGATCTGAACCGTCTACCTCTAGGATCACGGGAGAAAGTTGTAACCTCTAGACCATTATGATACGGTACGTGAATTCGTATATTTAAGTATTTTAACCTAGCCAGGGTTTGTGAGCCTGTGACAATTGACTATTTACACATCTTTATTAGTGAAGGTAATGGAATGTTAGAGTAAAATTTTACAAGGTAAGGTATTTAATATGAAAATGAAGTTAGTGCTGTCGCGATATTTCTGATCTTCTTGCCGCCGAGGTGATCACAACATTCTATACGGTCGGCAAAGAAATGTAGCAAATCACAAGAAATGAGAATCTGTTATCACTCCCTTTTCACACTCCCCTTAAATCTTTCCAGGTTTAAGTGAAACATTTAAATATTTCTTTTCACACTCCCTTACCCTCTCTCTCACACACACACACACACACGCGCGCGCGCGCGCGCACACACACACAGATAGACAGACAATTCATGGAGATTTAGACAATTTATTACCCAAAGTTACCTAACATTATGCAAATTCTTTCAAATTGCTAGGCGTTGTTCTCTATATTTCACTGAATCTCGATATTGTCTTGGGCCTTAATATTTGCCAGATCCAGTTTTGGGATGTTGAAGAAGGTGATCACAACATTCTATACGGTCGGCAAAGAAGTCCACTGTGTGCTATCTTCGATAAACAGTTCTGCTTCGAAATGTAGCTGAGAAGTTATGATGTGACTTGTATGGAAGCAAATTGCAAGATAAGCTTCCCGGAGAAGCACAGTGACAGCTGTGTCAGACCCATCTCCAATGCGCACGAAGCTCTCGAAAATTCCTTTCAAGAAAGGCATCTTCACGTTTCCTTAAAGATGAAACATGAAATGGAACTTTAAGGTACTTCGCCAGAAACCGCCAGGCATCGTTGCAGAATGGCTGCAGGTGGTGTTTACGTTCCGTAATTCTCTGCAACCAGTTCAGATTACTCTCGTGAATAATCCTTTTCCTGTCATCCATCTTCTTATTATGGTAACGTACACGAGACGGACGTTGAATTCTGTACAGAGACGCAAATCTTATGTCCATCTTTAAATGGATGTCCTTTGCTTTCGCCAATGTTATGAATTGTAGTAATTGTTCACTACAAGCCGAACATGGGGAGAAATTTATGTATATGGGGATAGTTTGTGAGGGAAGGTTGCTGGAATTTAAGTAACGTTCCAGATGACGTATTAAGTTTTCCTCAGCGTGAGCTGAGGGAGAGTTCTTTTTCCTTATTATTATTTTAATGCCATTCTTAGCGCGAAACTGAGCAATCGCATAGACATCATTGACCGGAATGAATGACTTTTGGAGGAGTCCGCTGTTTATGAAAGTCTTGTATATGTTAGTCATATTTTAGGCGCTGTGATTGAAGTGGTCGCAATTATTTTGCGTCAGTGTCTCGGAATGTGAAACAGTTTAAATATTTTGTCAGCTAGTCAGCTAAGGCAAAGCTTCTCAGCTTACTTATTAATTTTTCTTACTCATTACGACTCAAGTAGCTATTTTGTATTTAGCAAGTGTCTCGGATCACAAAGTGTAACAGTTAAATATTTCTTCTTTCCTGTGCCGAGACTCGCGATCACCTAAAGCTCCTTTACTTCAAACATAATTTTCTCACTCATTGCAACATGAAAGTAAAGGAAACATTTAGATATTTCTTGTGCCGGTGTATATTGTATTTAGTCCAGTGGGTCCCTCAAAGGTGTGTTGAAATATATTTAAACCTTTCAAGGATAACGTGAAACATTTAAATATTTCCTCTTGTGCCTGTGTCTAAGTAACTAGATTGCATTTAGCAAGTGGTCCCTCAAATGTGTGTTTAAATATGTAAACCTTTCCAGATAAAGAGAAACCTTAAAATATATCTTCTTTCATGTCCCTGTTAGCATTTACTAATAAGAACCAGGGAAGAAAGTTGTAACCTCTAGACCATTATGATACGGTACGTGAATTCGTATATTTAAGTATTTTAACCTAGCCAGGGTTTGTGAGCCTGTGACAATTGACTATTTACACATCTTTATTAGTGAAGGTAATGGAATGTTAGAGTAAAATTTTACAAGGTAAGGTATTTAATATGAAAATGAAGTTAGTGCTGTCGCGATATTTCTGATCTTCTTGCCGCCGAGGTGATCACAACATTCTATACGGTCGGCAAAGAAATGTAGCAAATCACAAGAAATGAGAATCTGTTATCACTCCCTTTTCACACTCCCCTTAAATCTTTCCAGGTTTAAGTGAAACATTTAAATATTTCTTTTCACACTCCCTTACCCTCTCTCTCTCACACACACACACACACACACGCGCGCGCGCGCGCGCGCACACACACACAGATAGACAGACAATTCATGGAGATTTAGACAATTTATTACCCAAAGTTACCTAACATTATGCAAATTCTTTCAAATTGCTAGGCGTTGTTCTCTATATTTCACTGAATCTCGATATTGTCTTGGGCCTTAATATTTGCCAGATCCAGTTTTGGGATGTTGAAGAAGGTGATCACAACATTCTATACGGTCGGCAAAGAAGTCCACTGTGTGCTATCTTCGATAAACAGTTCTGCTTCGAAATGTAGCTGAGAAGTTATGATGTGACTTGTATGGAAGCAAATTGCAAGATAAGCTTCCCGGAGAAGCACAGTGACAGCTGTGTCAGACCCATCTCCAATGCGCACGAAGCTCTCGAAAATTCCTTTCAAGAAAGGCATCTTCACGTTTCCTTAAAGATGAAACATGAAATGGAACTTTAAGGTACTTCGCCAGAAACCGCCAGGCATCGTTGCAGAATGGCTGCAGGTGGTGTTTACGTTCCGTAATTCTCTGCAACCAGTTCAGATTACTCTCGTGAATAATCCTTTTCCTGTCATCCATCTTCTTATTATGGTAACGTACACGAGACGGACGTTGAATTCTGTACAGAGACGCAAATCTTATGTCCATCTTTAAATGGATGTCCTTTGCTTTCGCCAATGTTATGAATTGTAGTAATTGTTCACTACAAGCCGAACATGGGGAGAAATTTATGTATATGGGGATAGTTTGTGAGGGAAGGTTGCTGGAATTTAAGTAACGTTCCAGATGACGTATTAAGTTTTCCTCAGCGTGAGCTGAGGGAGAGTTCTTTTTCCTTATTATTATTTTAATGCCATTCTTAGCGCGAAACTGAGCAATCGCATAGACATCATTGACCGGAATGAATGACTTTTGGAGGAGTCCGCTGTTTATGAAAGTCTTGTATATGTTAGTCATATTTTAGGCGCTGTGATTGAAGTGGTCGCAATTATTTTGCGTCAGTGTCTCGGAATGTGAAACAGTTTAAATATTTTGTCAGCTAGTCAGCTAAGGCAAAGCTTCTCAGCTTACTTATTAATTTTTCTTACTCATTACGACTCAAGTAGCTATTTTGTATTTAGCAAGTGTCTCGGATCACAAAGTGTAACAGTTAAATATTTCTTCTTTCCTGTGCCGAGACTCGCGATCACCTAAAGCTCCTTTACTTCAAACATAATTTTCTCACTCATTGCAACATGAAAGTAAAGGAAACATTTAGATATTTCTTGTGCCGGTGTATATTGTATTTAGTCCAGTGGGTCCCTCAAAGGTGTGTTGAAATATATTTAAACCTTTCAAGGATAACGTGAAACATTTAAATATTTCCTCTTGTGCCTGTGTCTAAGTAACTAGATTGCATTTAGCAAGTGGTCCCTCAAATGTGTGTTTAAATATGTAAACCTTTCCAGATAAAGAGAAACCTTAAAATATATCTTCTTTCATGTCCCTGTTAGCATTTACTAATAAGAACCAGGGAAGAAAGTTGTAACCTCTAGACCATTTGGACACCGTACGTGATATCGTATATTTAAGTATTTTAACCTAGCCAGGAAACATTTACATATTTCTTCTTTCAAGAGTTGTGTGATAGAGGAAAAACATTTAAATTTCTCTTCTTTCATTTCCATGTTTGGAGTGCTTAAAGGAGATCTGAACCGTCTACCTCTAGGATCACGGGAGAAAGTTGTAACCTCTAGACCATTATGATACGGTACGTGAATTCGTATATTTAAGTATTTTAACCTAGCCAGGGTTTGTGAGCCTGTGACAATTGACTATTTACACATCTTTATTAGTGAAGGTAATGGAATGTTAGAGTAAAATTTTACAAGGTAAGGTATTTAATATGAAAATGAAGTTAGTGCTGTCGCGATATTTCTGATCTTCTTGCCGCCGAGGTGATCACAACATTCTATACGGTCGGCAAAGAAATGTAGCAAATCACAAGAAATGAGAATCTGTTATCACTCCCTTTTCACACTCCCCTTAAATCTTTCCAGGTTTAAGTGAAACATTTAAATATTTCTTTTCACACTCCCTTACCCTCTCTCTCACACACACACACACACACGCGCGCGCGCACACACACACAGATAGACAGACAATTCATGGAGATTTAGACAATTTATTACCCAAAGTTACCTAACATTATGCAAATTCTTTCAAATTGCTAGGCGTTGTTCTCTATATTTCACTGAATCTCGATATTGTCTTGGGCCTGAATATTTGCCAGATCCAGTTTTGGGATGTTGAAGAAGGTGATCACAACATTCTATACGGTCGGCAAAGAAGTCCACTGTGTGCTATCTTCGATAAACAGTTCTGCTTCGAAATGTAGCTGAGAAGTTATGATGTGACTTGTATGGAAGCAAATTGCAAGATAAGCTTCCCGGAGAAGCACAGTGACAGCTGTGTCAGACCCATCTCCAATGCGCACGAAGCTCTCGAAAATTCCTTTCAAGAAAGGCATCTTCACGTTTCCTTAAAGATGAAACATGAAATGGAACTTTAAGGTACTTCGCCAGAAACCGCCAGGCATCGTTGCAGAATGGCTGCAGGTGGTGTTTACGTTCCGTAATTCTCTGCAACCAGTTCAGATTACTCTCGTGAATAATCCTTTTCCTGTCATCCATCTTCTTATTATGGTAACGTACACGAGACGGACGTTGAATTCTGTACAGAGACGCAAATCTTATGTCCATCTTTAAATGGATGTCCTTTGCTTTCGCCAATGTTATGAATTGTAGTAATTGTTCACTACAAGCCGAACATGGGGAGAAATTTATGTATATGGGGATAGTTTGTGAGGGAAGGTTGCTGGAATTTAAGTAACGTTCCAGATGACGTATTAAGTTTTCCTCAGCGTGAGCTGAGGGAGAGTTCTTTTTCCTTATTATTATTTTAATGCCATTCTTAGCGCGAAACTGAGCAATCGCATAGACATCATTGACCGGAATGAATGACTTTTGGAGGAGTCCGCTGTTTATGAAAGTCTTGTATATGTTAGTCATATTTTAGGCGCTGTGATTGAAGTGGTCGCAATTATTTTGCGTCAGTGTCTCGGAATGTGAAACAGTTTAAATATTTTGTCAGCTAGTCAGCTAAGGCAAAGCTTCTCAGCTTACTTATTAATTTTTCTTACTCATTACGACTCAAGTAGCTATTTTGTATTTAGCAAGTGTCTCGGCTCACAAAGTGTAACAGTTAAATATTTCTTCTTTCCTGTGCCGAGACTCGCGATCACCTAAAGCTCCTTTACTTCAAACATAATTTTCTCACTCATTGCAACATGAAAGTAAAGGAAACATTTAGATATTTCTTGTGCCGGTGTATATTGTATTTAGTCCAGTGGGTCCCTCAAAGGTGTGTTGAAATATATTTAAACCTTTCAAGGATAACGAAACATTTAAATATTTCCTCTTGTGCCTGTGTCTAAGTAACTAGATTGCATTTAGCAAGTGGTCCCTCAAATGTGTTTAAATATGTAAACCTTTCCAGATAAAGAGAAACCTTAAAATATATCTTCTTTCATGTCCCTGTTAGCATTTACTAATAAGAACCAGGGAAGAAAGTTGTAACCTCTAGACCATTTGGACACCGTACGTGATATCGTATATTTAAGTATTTTAACCTAGCCAGGAAACATTTCAAGAGTTGTGTGATAGAGGAAAACATTTAAATTTCTCTTCTTCATTTCCATGTTTGGAGTGCTTAAAGGAGATCTGAACCGTCACCTCTAGGATCACGGGAGAAAGTTGTAACCTCTAGACCATTATGATACGGTACGTGAATTCGTATATTTAAGTATTTTAACCTAGCCAGGGTTTGTGAGCCTGTGACAATTGACTATTTACACATCTTTATTAGTGAAGGTAATGGAATGTTAGAGTAAAATTTTACAAGGTAAGGTATTTAATATGAAAATGAAGTTAGTGCTGTCGCGATATTTCTGATCTTCTTGCCGCCGAGGTGATCACAACATTCTATACGGTCGGCAAAGAAATGTAGCAAATCACAAGAAATGAGAATCTGTTATCACTCCTTTCACACTCCTTAAATCTTTCCAGGTTTAAGTGAAACATTTAAATATTTCTTTTCACACTCCCCACCCTCTCTCTCACACAATAATAACACACACACACCATGCGCGCGCGCACAATACACACAGATAGACAGACAATTCATGGAGATTTAGACAATTTATTACCCAAAGTTACCTAACATTATGCAAATTTTCAAATTGCTAGGCGTTGTTCTCTATATTTCACTGAATCTCGATATTGTCTTGGGCCTAATATTTTTCAGATCCAGTTTTGGGATGTTGAAGAAGGTGATCACAACATTCTATACGGTCGGCAAAGAAGTCCACTGTGTGCTATCTTCGATAAACAGTTCTGCTTCGAAATGTAGCTGAGAAGTTATGATGTGACTTGTATGGAAGCAAATTGCAAGATAAGCTTCCCGGAGAAGCACAGTGACAGCTGTGTCAGACCCATCTCCAATGCGCACGAAGCTCTCGAAAATCCTCTTTCAAGAAAGGCATCTTCATTTCCTTAAAGATGAAACATGAAATGGAACTTTAAGGTACTTCGCCAGAAACCGCCAGGCATCGTTGCAGAATGGCTGCAGGTGGTGTTTACGTTCCGTAATTCTCTGCAACCAGTTCAGATTACTCTCGTGAATAATCCTTTTCCTGTCATCCATCTTCTTATTATGGTAACGTACACGAGACGGACGTTGAATTCTGTACAGAGACGCAACTCTTATGTCCATCTTTAAATGGATG
>SMMW01000320.1:0-10080 GCA_004794655.1 Marisa cornuarietis
ATTCTTCACCGTCATAAGCCATTCTTAGACGTTCTTAGCAGTTCTTAACTGTTTTTAAGCTATTCTTAGCCGATCTTCACCGTTCTTAGCCATTCTTTGCCGTTTTTCAGCATCTTAATCCGTTCTTAACCGTTCTTCACCGTTCTTAAGCCGTTCTTAGCCGTTCTTTAGCGTTCTTTGCCGTTCTTGTCCGTTCTTATGCCTTTCTTAGCCGTTCTTAAGCCTTCTTAAGCCGTTTTTCAGCGTCATAAGCCGTTCTTAGCCGTTCTTGACAGTTCTTAAGCCGTTCTTAGCCGTTCCTCGCCGTTCTTCAGCGTCATAAGCCATTCTTAGACGTTCTTAGAGGATCTTCACTGTTTTTAAGCCGTTCTTTGCCGTTCTTAGCTATTCTTAGCCGTTCTTCACCGTTCTTAAGCCGTTCTTAGCCGTTCTTTGCCGTTCTTCACCGTCCTTAAGTCGTTCATAGCCATTCTTTGCCATTCTTCATCGTGCTTAAGTTGTTCTTAGCCGTTCTTTAGCGTTCTTAAGCCGTTCTTGACCGTTACTTGGCGTTATTAAGAAGCCGTTCTTAGCCGTTCTTCGCCGTTCTTCAGCGTCTTAAGTTGTTCTTTAGCCGTTCTTAGCCGTTCTTTTGCCGTTCTGGCGTCTTAAGTAATGCGTTCTTAGCGTTCTTGACCGTTCTTAATACCGTTCTTAAGCCGTTCTTAGCCTTCCTTCTGTTCTTAAGCCGTTCTTCAGGATTTCCTGTTTTAAGCTATTCTTAGCCGTTCTTGACCGTTGCTTAGCCGTTATTAAGCCGTTTCTTAGCCGTTCTTAAGCGGATTCTTCAGCGTCTTCAGTTTCGTTCTTAAGCCGTTCTTAGCCGTTCTTCATCGTTCTTAAGCTGTTCTAAGCCGTTCTTTAGCGTTCTTAGCCGTTCTTGACCGTTACTTAGCTGTTCTTAGCCATTATTAAGCCGTTCTTAGCCGTTCTTCGCCGTTCTTCAGCGTCTTAAGCCGTTCTTTAGCCGTTCTTAGCAATTCTTTGCCGTTCTTCAGCGTCTTAAGCCGATCTTAGCCGTTCTTGACCGTTCTTAAGCCGTTCTTAGCCGTTCCTCGCTATTCTTCAGCGTCATAAGCCATTCTTAGACGTTCTTAGCAGTTCTTAACTGTTTTTAAGCTATTCTTTGCCGTTCTTCACCGTCCTTAAGACGTTCTTAGCCATTCTTAGCCGTCCTTCATCGTGCTTAAGCCGTTCTTAGCCGTTCTTTAGCGTTCTTAGCCGTTGTTGACCGTTACTTAGCCGTTCTTAGCCGTTATTAAGCCGTTCTTAGCCGTTCTTCGCCGTTCTTCAGCGTCATAAGACATTCTTAGACGTTCTTAGCAGTTCTTCACTGTTTTTAAGCCGATCTTAGCCGTTCTTAGCTATTCTTAGCCGTTCTTCACCGTTCTTAAGCCGTTCTTAGCCGTTCTTTGCCGTTCTTCACCGTCCTTAGGACGTTCTTAGCCATTCTTAGCCGTTCTTCATCTTGCTTCAGCCGTTCTTAGCCGTTCTTTAGCGTTCTTAGCCGTTCTTGTCCGTTACTTAGCCGTTCTTAGCCGTTCTTAAGCCGTTCTTAGCCGTTCTTTGCTATTCTTCAGCGTCTTAAGCTGTTCTTAGCCGTTCTTGACAGTTCTTAAGCCGTTCTTAGCCGTTCCTCTCAATTCTTCAGCGTCATAAGCCATTCTTAGACGTTCTTAGCAGTTCTTAACTGTTTTTAAGCTATTCTAAGCCGATCTTCACCGTTCTTAGCCGTTCTTTGCCATTTTTCAGCATCTTAAGCCGTTCTTAACCATTCTTCAGCGTTCTTAAGCCGTTCTTAGCCGTTCTTAGCCATTCTCAAGCCGTTCTTAGCTGTTCTTTAGCGTTCTTAGCCGTTCTTGACCGTTCTTAAGCCTTTCTTAGCCGTTCTTAAGCCGTTCTTAAGCCGTTCTTCGCTGTTCTTCAGCGTCTTAAGCCGTTCTTAGCTGTTCTTGACAGTTCATAAGCCGTTCTTAGCCACTCCTCGCCATTCTTCAGCGTCATAAGCCATTCTTAGACGTTCTTAGAGGTTCTTTACTGTTTTTAAGCCGTTCTTAGCCGTTCTTAGCTATTCTTAGCCGTATTTCACCGTTCTTAAGCCGTTCTTAGCCGTTCTTTGCCGTTCTTCACCGTCCTTAAGCCGTTCTTAGCCATTCTTAGCCGTTCTTTATCGTGCTTAAGCCGTTCTTAGCCGTTCTTTAGCGTTCTTAGCCGTTCTTGACCGTTACTTAGCCATTATTAAGCCGTTCTTAGCTGTTCTTCGCCGTTCTTCAGCGTCTTAAGCCGTTCTTTAGCCGTTCTTAGCAATTCTTTGCCGTTCTTCAGCGTCTTAAGCCGATCTTAGCCGTTCTTGACCGTTCTTAAGCCGTTCTTAGCCGTTCCTCGCTATTCTTCAGCGTCATAAGCCATTCTTAGACGTTCTTAGCAGTTCTTAACTGTTTTTAAGCTATTCTTTGCCGTTCTTCACCGTCCTTAAGCCGTTCTTAGCCATTCTTAGCCGTCCTTCATCGTGCTTAAGCCGTTCTTAGCCGTTCTTTAGCGTTCTTAGCCGTTGTTGACCGTTACTTAGCCGTTCTTAGCCGTTATTAAGCCGTTCTTAGCCGTTCTTCGCCGTTCTTCAGCGTCATAAGACATTCTTAGACGTTCTTAGCAGTTCTTCACTGTTTTTAAGCCGATCTTAGGCGTTCTTAGCTATTCTTAGCCGTTCTTCACCGTTCTTAAGCCGTTCTTAGCCGTTCTTTGCCGTTCTTCACCGTCCTTAGGACGTTCTTAGCCATTCTTAGCCGTTCTTCATCTTGCTTCAGCCGTTCTTAGACGTTCTTTAGCGTTCTTAGCCGTTCTTGTCCGTTACTTAGCCGTTCTTAGCCGTTCTTAAGCCGTTCTTAGCCGTTCTTCGCTATTCTTCAGCGTCTTAAGCCGTTCTTAGCCGTTCTTGACAGTTCTTAAGCCGTTCTTAGCCGTTCCTCTCAATTCTTCAGCGTCATAAGCCATTCTTAGACGTTCTTAGCAGTTCTTAACTGTTTTTAAGCTATTCTAAGCCGATCTTCACCGTTCTTAGCCGTTCTTTGCCGTTTTTCAGCATCTTAAGCCGTTCTTAACCATTCTTCACCGTTCTTAAGCCGTTCTTAGCCGTTCTTAGCCATTCTCAAGCCGTTCTTAGCTGTTCTTTAGCGTTCTTAGCCGTTCTTGGCCGTTCTTAAGCCTTTCTTAGCCGTTATTAAGCCGTTCTGAAGCCGTTCTTCGCTGTTCTTCAGCGTCTTAAGCCGTTCTTAGCTGTTCTTGACAGTTCTTAAGCCGTTCTTAGCCGTTCCTCGCTATTCTTCAGCGTCATAAGCCATTCTTAGACGTTCTTAGAGGTTCTTAACTGTTTTTAAGCCGTTCTTAGCCGTTCTTAGCTATTCTTAGCCGTTCTTCACCGTTCTTAAGCCGTTCTTAGCCGTTCTTTGCCGTTCTTCACCGTCCTTAAGCCGTTCTTAGCCATTCTTAGCCGTTCTTAATCGTGCTTAAGCCGTTCTTAGCCGTTCTTTAGCGTTCTTAGCCGTTCTTGACCGTTACTTAGCCGTTATTAAGCCGTTCTTAGCCGTTCTTCGCCGTTCTTCAGCGTCTTAAGTTGTTCTTAAGCCGTTCTTAGCCGTTCTTTGCCGTTCTACAGCGTCTTAAGCCGTTCTTAGCCGTTCTTGACCGTTCTTAAGCCGTTCTTAAGCCGTTCTTAAGCCGTTCTTCGCTGTTCTTAAGCCGTTCTTCGCCGTTCCTGTTTTTAAGCTATTCTTAGCCGTTCTTGACCGTTACTTAGCCGTTATTAAGCCGTTCTTAGCCGTTCATCGCCGTTCTTCAGCGTCTTCAGTTGTTCTTAAGCCGTTCTTAGCCGTTCTTCATCGTTCTTAAGCTGTTCTAAGCCGTTCTTTAGCGTTCTTAGCCGTTCTTGACCGTTACTTAGCTGTTCTTAGCCATTATTAAGCCGTTCTTAGCCGTTCTTCGCCGTTCTTCAGCGTCTTAAGCCGTTCTTTAGCCGTTCTTAGCAATTCTTTGCCGTTCTTCAGCGTCTTAAGCCGATCTTAGCCGTTCTTGACCGTTCTTAAGCCGTTCTTAGCCGTTCCTCGCTATTCTTCAGCGTCATAAGCCATTCTTAGACGTTCTTAGCAGTTCTTAACTGTTTTAAGCTATTCTTTGCCGTTCTTCACCGTCCTTAAGACGTTCTTAGCCATTCTTAGCGGTCCTTCATCGTGCTTAAGCCGTTCTTAGCCGTTCTTTAGCGTTCTTAGCCGTTGTTGACCGTTACTTAGCGTTCTTAGCCGTTATTAAGCCGTTCTTAGCCGTTCTTCGCCGTTCTTCAGCGTCATAAGACATTCTTAGACGTTCTTAGCAGTTCTTCACTGTTTTTAAGCCGATCTTAGCCGTTCTTAGCTATTCTTAGCCGTTCTTCACCGTTCTTAAGCCGTTCTTAGCCGTTCTTTGCCGTTCTTCACCGTCCTTAAGACGTTCTTAGCCATTCTTAGCCGTTCTTCATCTTGCTTCAGCCGTTCTTAGACGTTCTTTAGCGTTCTTAGCCGTTCTTGTCCGTTACTTAGCCGTTCTTAGCCGTTCTTAAGCCGTTCTTAGCCGTTCTTTGCTATTCTTCAGCGTCTTAAGCTGTTCTTAGCCGTTCTTGACAGTTCTTAAGCCGTTCTTAGCCGTTCCTCTCAATTCTTCAGCGTCATAAGCCATTCTTAGACGTTCTTAGCAGTTCTTAACTGTTTTTAAGCTATTCTAAGCCGATCTTCACCGTTCTTAGCCGTTCTTTGCCGTTTTTCAGCATCTTAAGCCGTTCTTAACCATTCTTCACCGTTCTTAAGCCGTTCTTAGCCGTTCTTAGCCATTCTCAAGCCGTTCTTAGCTGTTCTTTAGCGTTCTTAGCCGTTCTTGGCCGTTCTTAAGCCTTTCTTAGCCGTTATTAAGCCGTTCTGAAGCCGTTCTTCGCTGTTCTTCAGCGTCTTAAGCCGTTCTTAGCTGTTCTTGACAGTTCTTAAGCCGTTCTTAGCCACTCCTCGCCATTCTTCAGCGTCATAAGCCATTCTTAGACGTTCTTAGAGGTTCTTTACTGTTTTTAAGCCGTTCTTAGCCGTTCTTAGCTATTCTTAGCCGTATTTCACCGTTCTTAAGCCGTTCTTAGCCGTTCTTTGCCGTTCTTCACCGTCCTTAAGCCGTTCTTAGCCATTCTTAGCCGTTCTTAATCGTGCTTAAGCCGTTCTTAGCCGTTCTTTAGCGTTCTTAGCCGTTCTTGACCGTTACTTAGCCGTTATTAAGCCGTTCTTAGCCGTTCTTCGCCGTTCTTCAGCGTCTTAAGTTGTTCTTAAGCCGTTCTTAGCCGTTCTTTGCCGTTCTACAGCGTCTTAAGCCGTTCTTAGCCGTTCTTGACCGTTCTTAAGCCGTTCTTAAGCCGTTCTTAAGCCGTTCTTCGCTGTTCTTAAGCCGTTCTTCGCCGTTCCTGTTTTTAAGCTATTCTTAGCCGTTCTTGACCGTTACTTAGCCGTTATTAAGCCGTTCTTAGCCGTTCATCGCCGTTCTTCAGCGTCTTCAGTTGTTCTTAAGCCGTTCTTAGCCGTTCTTCATCGTTCTTAAGCTGTTCTAAGCCGTTCTTTAGCGTTCTTAGCCGTTCTTGACCGTTACTTAGCTGTTCTTAGCCATTATTAAGCCGTTCTTAGCCGTTCTTCGCCGTTCTTCAGCGTCTTAAGCCGTTCTTTAGCCGTTCTTAGCAATTCTTTGCCGTTCTTCAGCGTCTTAAGCCGATCTTAGCCGTTCTTGACCGTTCTTAAGCCGTTCTTACCCGTTCCTCGCTATTCTTCAGCGTCATAAGCCATTCTTAGACGTTCTTAGCAGTTCTTAACTGTTTTTAAGCTATTCTTTGCCGTTCTTCACCGTCCTTAAGACGTTCTTAGCCATTCTTAGCCGTCCTTCATCGTGCTTAAGCCGTTCTTAGCCGTTCTTTAGCGTTCTTAGCCGTTGTTGACCGTTACTTAGCCGTTCTTAGCCGTTATTAAGCCGTTCTTAGCCGTTCTTCGCCGTTCTTCAGCGTCATAAGACATTCTTAGACGTTCTTAGCAGTTCTTCACTGTTTTTAAGCCGATCTTAGCCGTTCTTAGCTATTCTTAGCCGTTCTTCACCGTTCTTAAGCCGTTCTTAGCCGTTCTTTGCCGTTCTTCACCGTCCTTAGGACGTTCTTAGCCATTCTTAGCCGTTCTTCATCTTGCTTCAGCCGTTCTTAGACGTTCTTTAGCGTTCTTAGCCGTTCTTGTCCGTTACTTAGCCGTTCTTAGCCGTTCTTAAGCCGTTCTTAGCCGTTCTTCGCTATTCTTCAGCGTCTTAAGCCGTTCTTAGCCGTTCTTGACAGTTCTTAAGCCGTTCTTAGCCGTTCCTCTCAATTCTTCAGCGTCATAAGCCATTCTTAGACGTTCTTAGCAGTTCTTAACTGTTTTTAAGCTCTTCTAAGCCGATCTTCACCGTTCTTAGCCGTTCTTTGCCGTTTTTCAGCATCTTAAGCCGTTCTTAACCATTCTTCAGCGTTCTTAAGCCGTTCTTAGCCGTTCTTAGCCATTCTCAAGCCGTTCTTAGCTGTTCTTTAGCGTTCTTAGCCGTTCTTGACCGTTCTTAAGCCTTTCTTAGCCGTTCTTAAGCCGTTCTTAAGCCGTTCTTCGCTGTTCTTCAGCGTCTTAAGCCGTTCTTAGCTGTTCTTGACAGTTCATAAGCCGTTCTTAGCCACTCCTCGCCATTCTTCAGCGTCATAAGCCATTCTTAGACGTTCTTAGAGGTTCTTTACTGTTTTTAAGCCGTTCTTAGCCGTTCTTAGCTATTCTTAGCCGTTCTTCACCGTTCTTAAGCCGTTCTTAGCCGTTCTTTGCCGTTCTTCACCGTCCTTAAGCCGTTCTTAGCCATTCTTAGCCGTTCTTAATCGTGCTTAAGCCGTTCTTAGCCGTTCTTTAGCGTTCTTAGCCGTTCTTGACCGTTACTTAGCCGTTATTAAGCCGTTCTTAGCCGTTCTTCGCCGTTCTTCAGCGTCTTAAGTTGTTCTTAAGCCGTTCTTAGCCGTTCTTTGCCGTTCTACAGCGTCTTAAGCCGTTCTTAGCCGTTCTTGACCGTTCTTAAGCCGTTCTTCGCTGTTTTTAAGCCGTTCTTCGCCGTTCCTGTTTTTAAGCTATTCTTAGCCGTTCTTGACCGTTACTTAGCCGTTATTAAGCCGTTCTTAGCCGTTCTTAGCCATTCTCAAGCCGTTCTTAGCTGTTCTTTAGCGTTCTTAGCCGTTCTTGACCGTTCTTAAGCCTTTCTTAGCCATTCTTAAGCCGTTCTTAAGCCGTTCTTCGCTGTTCTTCAGCGTCTTAAGCCGTTCTTAGCTGTTCTTGACAGTTCATAAGCCGTTCTTAGCCACTCCTCGCCATTCTTCAGCGTCATAAGCCATTCTTAGACGTTCTTAGAGGTTCTTTACTGTTTTTAAGCCGTTCTTAGCCGTTCTTCACCGTTCTTAAGCCGTTCTTAGCCGTTCTTAAGCCGTTCTTAGCCGTTCTTTGCCGTTCTTCACCGTCCTTAAGCCGTTCTTAGCTATTCTTAGCCGTTCTTTATCGTGCTTAAGCCGTTCTTAGCCGTTCTTTAGCGTTCTTAGCCGTTCTTGATCGTTACTTAGCCGTTCTTAGCCGTTATTAAGCCGTTCTTAGCCGTTCTTTGCCGTTCTTCAGCGTCTTAAGTTGTTCTTAAGCCGTTCTTAGCCGTTCTTTGCCGTTCTACAGCGTCTTAAGCCGTTCTTAGCCGTTCTTTGCCGTTCTACAGCGTCTTAAGCCGTTCTTAGCCGTTCTTGACCGTTCTTAAGCCGTTCTTAAGCCGTTCTTAAGCCGTTCTTCGCTGTTCTTTAGCCGTTCTTCGCCGTTCCTGTTTTTAAGCTATTCTTAGCCGTTCTTGACCGTTACTTAGCCGTTATTAAGCCGTTCTTAGCCGTTCATCGCCGTTCTTCAGCGTCTTCAGTTGTTCTTAAGCCGTTCTTAGCCGTTCTTCATCGTTCTTAAGCCGTTCTAAGCCGTTCTTTAGCGTTCTTAGCCGTTCTTGACCGTTACTTAGCTGTTCTTAGCCATTATTAAGCCGTTCTTAGCCGTTCTTAGCCGTTCTTCGCCGTTCTTCAGCGTCTTAAGCCGTTCTTTAGCCGTTCTTAGCAATTCTTTGCCGTTCTTCAGCGTCTTAAGCATATCTTAGCCGTTCTTGACCGTTCTTAAGCCGTTCTTAGCCATTCTTTGCTGTTCTTCAGCGTCTGAAGCCGTTCTTAGCCGTTCTTGACAGTTCTTAAGCCGTTCTTAGCCGTTCCTCATTATTCTTCAGCGTCATAAGCCATTCTTAGACGTTCTTAGCAGTTCTTAACTGTTTTTAAGCTATTCTTTGCCGTTCTTCACCGTCCTTAAGACGTTCTTAGCCATTCTTAGCCGTCCTTCATCGTGCTTAAGCCGTTCTTAGCCGTTCTTTAGCGTTCTTAGCCGTTGTTGACCGTTACTTAGCCGTTCTTAGCCGTTATTAAGCCGTTCTTAGCCGTTCTTCGCCGTTCTTCAGCGTCATAAGACATTCTTAGACGTTCTTAGCAGTTCTTCACTGTTTTTAAGCCGATCTTAGCCGTTCTTAGCTATTCTTAGCCGTTCTTCACCGTTCTTAAGCCGTTCTTAGCCGTTCTTTGCCGTTCTTCACCGTCCTTAAGACGTTCTTAGCCATTCTTAGCCGTTCTTCATCTTGCTTCAGCCGTTCTTAGACGTTTTTTAGCGTTCTTAGCCGTTCTTGTCCGTTACTTAGCCGTTCTTAGCCGTTCTTAAGCCGTTCTTAGCCGTTCTTTGCTATTCTTCAGCGTCTTAAGCCGTTCTTAGCCGTTCTTGACAGTTCTTAAGCCGTTCTTAGCCGTTCCTCTCAATTCTTCAGCGTCATAAGCCATTCTTAGACGTTCTTAGCAGTTCTTAACTGTTTTTAAGCTATTCTAAGCCGATCTTCACCGTTCTTAGCCGTTCTTTGCCGTTTTTCAGCATCTTAAGCCGTTCTTAACCATTCTTCAGCGTTCTTAAGCCGTTCTTAGCCGTTCTTAGCTGTTCTTTAGCGTTCTTAGCCGTTCTTGACCGTTCTTAAGCCTTTCTTAGCCGTTATTAAGCCGTTCTTAAGCCGTTCTTCGCTGTTCTTCAGCGTCTTAAGCCGTTCTTAGCTGTTCTTGACAGTTCTTAAGCCGTTCTTAGCCACTCCTCGCCATTCTTCAGCGTCATAAGCCATTCTTAGACGTTCTTAGAGGTTCTTTACTGTTTTTAAGCCGTTCTTAGCCGTTCTTAGCTATTCTTAGCCGTTCTTCACCGTTCTTAAGCCGTTCTTAGCCGTTCTTTGCCGTTCTTCACCGTCCTTAAGCCGTTCTTAGCCATTCTTAGCCGTTCTTTATCGTGCTTAAGCCGTTCTTAGCCGTTCTTTAGCGTTCTTAGCCGTTCTTGACCGTTACTTAGCCGTTATTAAGCCGTTCTTAGCCGTTCTTCGCCGTTCTTCAGCGTCTTAAGTTGTTCTTAAGCCGTTCTTAGCCGTTCTTTGCCGTTCTACAGCGTCTTAAGCCGTTCTTAGCCGTTCTTGACCGTTCTTAAGCCGTTCTTAAGCCGTTCTTAAGCCGTTCTTCGCTGTTCTTAAGCCGTTCTTCGCCGTTCCTGTTTTTAAGCTATTCTTAGCCGTTCTTGACCGTTACTTAGCCGTTATTAAGCCGTTCTTAGCCGTTCATCGCCGTTCTTCAGCGTCTTCAGTTGTTCTTAAGCCGTTCTTAGCCGTTCTTCATCGTTCTTAAGCTGTTCTAAGCCGTTCTTTAGCGTTCTTAGCCGTTCTTGACCGTTACTTAGCTGTTCTTAGCCATTATTAAGCCGTTCTTAGCCGTTCTTCGCCGTTCTTCAGCGTCTTAAGCCGTTCTTTAGCCGTTCTTAGCAATTCTTTGCCGTTCTTCAGCGTCTTAAGCCGATCTTAGCCGTTCTTGACCGTTCTTAAGCCGTTCTTAGCCGTTCCTCGCTATTCTTCAGCGTCATAAGCCAT
>SMMW01000321.1:0-7500 GCA_004794655.1 Marisa cornuarietis
CTTGCGTTTCTTTCATGCGTGTCTTACAACAATTGCGGCTGACCTACGCGTATCACGGGAGTGATGTGTGTAGACCGAAAGTCGTTAAGTTGACGTCGATACAATCACACACGTACGCAACACACACACACACACACAAACAAACACACACACACACACACACACACACTCACACGAGGGCACTCTCTCTCTCTTGTTTGTCCGTATGTTCGTGTTTGTTTGTGTTAGGGTTAGGATTAGTTGAAAAGAATGTAGAGAGCGACGGCTTGCTTGTTTGGTTTGTAGTGTGAAAGTAATTGGGCCAGTCAGTGGTTTTCTCTTTGCTCGAGAAACTGATGTCGTTCAAGGCAAGCACACCTCTTGTTTGTGTCAGTGCTGCTGGCCAGCGGGGAAGAGGTCATATGACACCTAGCCCTCCCGCCCTCCCGCCCGCGGGCGGACGAGCGACCGAGCGCGCTGTCCATGACGACGATTTTATGGCCGGTAATTAACCGAGCGAGACGTCGGCTACACGCGAATCTCTTGAAATAGGGTAGACACAGCGTTGCAGAAGGAGTGTTGGAAGTTGGGAGGAAAGAAAACAGGTTGCCCACTTGGACACGGCGATTTTGTGATTCTTTTATTTTTTCTTCTTTTTTTATTTTTGTCTGCCTCCTCGCGCTTGCCGATCCGATCATGCCGAATGTCCGTGCCTCTATAGCCAGGATGTAACTAAATACACACACACACACACACACACACACACACACACACACACACACACACACACACACACACACAAGCACACACACAGAGTGAGACACAAACAGACACACACACACACACACACACACACACTCTCTCTCTCTTGTTTGTCTGGGATAGGGTTAGGGTTAGTTAAAAATGTAGAGAGCGACGGCTTGTTTGGTTTGTAGTGTGAAAGGAATTGGGCCAGTCAGTGGTTTTCTCTTTGCTCGAGAAACTGATGTTCAAGGCAAGCACACCTCTTGTTTGTGGCAATACGGCTGGCCAGGCGAGGCGCCCGCGGGCAGACGAGCGAGCGCGCAGCCCGTGACGGCGATTGTACGGCCGGTAATTACCAAGCAAGTCGTCGGCCACGCGCGACTCTCTTGAAAGCGTGTAGACAGAGCATTGCAGTAGGTGTGTTGGAAGTTGCGAGGAAAGAACACAGGTTTCACCCCCCCCCCAGGATGTAACTAAACACACACACACACACACACACACACACACACACACACACACACACACACACACACACACACACACAAACAGAGACAAACAGACACACACCTGTTGGGTTGTCTGGTGGCCACTTTCTCGCTCTGTCTCTGTCTCTTTCTTTCTCTACTGCTTAATCGTTGTGCGTTTTTTTAATGAAAGCAAGCGTGGCATGACATCGAGTTAGCGACACCACCAACGTTGTAATCACTGACAGAGGCGAGTCATCAAGTTTGCAGCGCCAGGTGAAAAAGAGGTCAGTTGACAGCTTACCCTCGCGCGGCGGCCTGCGATGGCGAGTTTATGGCCTTAATTTAACAAGCAAGACGCCGGCTACGCGCGACTCTCTTGACATCGGGTAGGCACATCATCGCAGAATGTGTGTTGGAAAATTCGAGGAATGAACACAGGTTCCCCCCCCCTCCCGTGGACATGGCGAGTTTGCGTTTCTTTTATCTTTTTTTCTTCTTCATTTTTTTGTATTGTTGTTTGCCTCCTCGCGCTTGCCGATCCGGTCATGCCGAATGTCCGTAGTCGTAGTGCCTCTATAGGCAGGATGAAACCACACACACACACACACACACACACACACACACACACACACACACACACACACACACACACACACACACACACACACACACACACACGGCCAGCGACGGCGATGTTATGGCCGGTAATTAACAAGCAAGCCGCCGGCTCCGCGCGACTCTCTTGAAAGCGGGTAGACACAGCATCGCAGTAGGTGTGTTGGAAGTTTCGAAGAAGGAACACAGGTCCCCCCCCCTCCCGTGGACACGGCGAGCTTGCGTTTCTTTCATGCGTGTCTTACAACAATGGCTGACCTACGCGTATCACGGGAGTGATGTGTGTAGACCGAAAGTCGTTAAGTTGACGTCGATACAATGACACACGTACGCAACACACACACACACACACACACACACACACACACACACTCACACGAGGGCACTCTCTCTCTCTCTCTTGTTTGTCCGTATGTTCGTGTTTGTTTGTGTTAGGGTTAGGATTAGTTGAAAAGAATGTAGAGAGCGACGGCTTGCTTGTTTGGTTTGTAGTGTGAAAGGAATTGGGCCAGTCAGTGGTTTTCTCTTTGCTCGAGAAACTGATGTCGTTCAAGGCAAGCACACCTCTTGTTTGTGTCAGTGCTGCTGGCCAGCGAGGAAGAGGTCATATGACACCTAGCCCTCCCGCCCTCCCGCCCGCGGGCGGACGAGCGACCGAGCGCGCTGTCCATGACGACGATTTTATGGCCGGTAATTAACCAAGCGAGACGTCGGCTACACGCGAATCTCTTGAAAGCGGGTAGACACAGCGTTGCAGAAGGAGTGTTGGAAGTTGGGAGGAAAGAAAACAGGTTTCCCACTTGGACACGGCGATTTTGTGATTCTTTTATTTTTTCTTCTTTTTTTATTTTTGTCTGCCTCCTCGCGCTTGCCGATCCGGTCATGCCGAATGTCCGTGCCTCTATAGCCAGGATGAAACTAAATACACACACACACACACACACACACACACACACACACACAGCACACACACAGAGTGAGACACAAACAGACACACACACACACACACACACACACTCTCTCTCTCTTGTTTGTCTGGGATAGGGTTAGGGTTAGTTAAAAATGTAGAGAGCGACGGCTTGTTTGGTTTGTAGTGTGAAGGAATTGGGCCAGTCAGTGGTTTCTCTTTGCTCGAAAGCTGATGTTCAAGGCAAGCACACCTCTTGTTTGTGTCAATACGGCTGGCCAGGCGAGGCGCCCGCGGGCAGACGAGCGAGCGCGCAGCCCGTGACGGCGATTGTACGGCCGGTAATTACCAAGCAAGCCGTCGGCCACGCGCGACTCTCTTGAAAGCGTGTAGACAGAGCATTGCAGTAGGTGTGTTGTTGAAGTTGCGAGGAAAGAACACAGGTTTCCCCCCCCCCCAGGATGTAACTAAACACACACACACACACGCACACACACACACACACACACACACGCACACGCACAAGCGAACGCTGTGGCCGGCTCGCGGTAACCGACGCGCCGGTTGAAAAATTGGTCGAGCCGCGTGGCTGGCGGTAACCGACGCACCGGTTGAAAAATTGGTCGAGCCGCGTAGCTCGCGGTAACCGACGCGCCGGTTGAAAAATTGGTCGAGCCGCGTGGCTCGCCGTAACCGACGCGCCGGTTGAAAAATTGGTCGAGCCGCGTGGCTGGCCGTAACCGACGCGCCGGTTGAAAAATTGGTCGAGACGCGTGGCTGGCCGTAACCGACGCGCCGGTTGAAAAATTGGTCGAGCCGCGTGGCTGGCCGTAACCGACGCGCCGGTTGAAAAATTGGTCGAGCCGCGTGGCTCGCCGTAACCGACGCGCCGGTTGAAAAATTGGTCGAGCCGCGTGGCTGGCCGTAACCGACGCGCCGGTTGAAAAATTGGTCGAGCCGCGTGGCTGGCCGTAACCGACGCGCCGGTTGAAAAATTGGTCGAGCCGCGTGGCTGGCCGTAACCGACGCGCCGGTTGAAAAATTGGTCGAGCCGCGTGGCTGGCCGTAACCGACGCGCCGGTTGAAAAATTGGTCGAGACGCGTGGCTGGCCGTAACCGACGCGCCGGTTGAAAAATTGGTCGAGCCGCGTGGCTGGCCGTAACCGACGCGCCGGTTGAAAAATTGGTCGAGCTGCGTGGCTCGCCGTAACCGACGCGCCGGTTGAAAAATTGGTCGAGCCGCGTGGCTGGCCGTAACCGACGCGCCGGTTGAAAAATTGGTCGAGACGCGTGGCTGGCCGTAACCGACGCGCCGGTTGAAAAATTGGTCGAGCCGCGTGGCTGGCCGTAACCGACGCGCCGGTTGAAAAATTGGTCGAGCCGCGTGGCTCGCCGTAACCGACGCGCCGGTTGAAAAATTGGTCGAGCCGCATGGCTGCCGTGAACCGGCGCTGCCGGGTCGGGCCGCGCACATTGTGTTCGGGCATTGGTTCTTTCTCTCTTTCTCTCTCTCTTTCTTTCTTTCTTTCTCACTTTCTTCCTTCCTTGATTTGTGCTGCATGGTCGATGTCTGGTGACGAGTCATAATGTAGGCATGGAAACTAGGAGAAGAGAGAATTAGGATCGCGCGTCGTTCTGCTAGTGTTCGGCCTTGCTTTCTGTCGATTTGTGGCTGGTTGGCGGGTTTAAACCAGCGTGGTAGTAGAGGCAAGGGCGTGGGAAAGAAAAAGTGGGAGGGCCTGGTGACAAGTGAAAATGGCAACCGGCGCGTCGGTTGTAAACAAGAATTGGGGCGCCGGGCTTGCAACCGACGCGCCGGGTGAAAAATTAGTCGAGCCGCGTGGCTGGCGTGAACCGGCGCTGCCGGGTCGCGCCGCGCACATTGTGTACGGGTCGCGTGAACCGGCGCTGCCGGGTCCGCGCCGAGCACGCGGTGGCCGGGTCGCGTGAACCGGCACACCGGGTGTAAGAAAAACTTTTTCTCGAGTCACGCGCGAGGCTGGGGCCGGGCCTCGCACGCTGTGGGCAGCTCGCGGCAACCGACGCGCGGGTTGAAAAATTGGTCAACGGGGGAGGAGGGCCTGGTGAGCGTAAGGAGAGGGCCTGGTGATAAACTGCCTCTGAGCAGATAAATCGAAGGGATGGGATGGGAATGAAGTGAAGTGATGCGCGAGGTGTGCGAAGGAGGCGTGGTGAGGAAAAAGTCACTTTTGCCATGCCCGCTACACCGTTGACAGCGCCTAGGGCTATAAAACCTGTGTTCGCCCAAAATGGGCAAATTTTCGTTTTCGTCGCTAAAAGGTTCGTTAGTTTGGATCAGTGGTGACGCTTGACCCCCAGGGTGGGGGGAATAGCTAGCGGGAACCCTCTTACGTCAAGAGGCGGCAAAATTGACACGCAGTCGGGCCGGAACGATGCCTTTACCACGCAGCATAACGCGTACCCCCCCATGCGCCGCCCTTCTTTGTCTATATGAGGGGGCGGGGCCGTGGCAGACACGATTAGGGTAGACGCTATATATAGGGGGTAGCAGGTCCTCAGCAATGCGAGTGAAAAGAAAAGCTGTGCTTCCTCGTCCCCTCGAAGCAATATGAAACGAAAAAGTTTGGCATTCTAGCGCTCGCACGGCGTGCGACGCCCTTGGTCGAGAGGGATCAAGGTGTGCGTCCCGCTTTTAGCGAGCCCGCGCAGGCGGTGTGACTGCCCGCCGGCAACCGGCCTTATCGGTTGCCGACGGCGTCTTGCGGACCGAAGAAGGAACGGTACGGGTTGGCAGGCTTGGCGATTCGCGGCTTTTTTCCGGCCGCGTTTCCCACAGCTCAGGCGCGTGCTGGTGTAGGGGAGTTTTTCGAAGGCTGTCCCTGTGCCAGTCGCGTCGGCGCATCGTATAACGCTTGACCTAGTCTCGAGTGAAGGAGCGCACCCGTGCTCATCGGGTCAGCGTTCCGCATGTGGAAGAAAAAAATTGAACCGACGTCGTCGGTTGCGATTTTTTGGTTTTTCGAGAAGCGAAAAATTTTTTTTTCTGTCGTGTGATTCCACGCACAGATGTGTGTAAGAAAAATGGAAAAACAGCATTCTGGTTGATCCTGCCAGTAGTCATATGCTTGTCTCAAAGATTAAGCCATGCATGTCTAAGTTCACACCCTCGTACGGTGAAACCGCGAATGGCTCATTAAATCAGTCGAGGTTCCTTAGATGATCCATTTCTACTTGGATAACTGTGGCAATTCTAGAGCTAATACATGCAACCAAGCTCCGACCCGGTGTCAAAGCCGGGAAAGAGCGCTTTTATTAGTTCAAAACCAGTCGGGGTCTCGGCCCCGTCCCTTTTGGTGACTCTGGATAACTTTGTGCCGATCGCATGGCCTCGAGCCGGCGACGCATCTTTCAAATGTCTGCCCTATCAAATGTCGATGGTACGTGATAGGCCTACCATGTTGACTACGGGTAACGGGGAATCAGGGTTCGATTCCGGAGAGGGAGCATGAGAAACGGCTACCACATCCAAGGAAGGCAGCAGGCGCGCAACTTACCCACTCCCAGCTCGGGGAGGTAGTGACGAAAAATAACAATACGGAACTCTTTTGAGGCTCCGTAATTGGAATGAGTACACTTTAAACCCTTTAACGAGGATCTATTGGAGGGCAAGTCTGGTGCCAGCAGCCGCGGTAATTCCAGCTCCAATAGCGTATATTAAAGTTGTTGCGATTAAAAAGCTCGTAGTTGGATCTCAGGCATGGGCGTGCGGTCCGTCTCGCGACGGTCACTGTGCGAAGCCGGGGGCGGGCGGGGCCCTTCGCGGGGTTTCGTTCGTCTTTTGGCGTCCCATCCTCCGTTTATCTCCGGTCTCTCCGTCCATGGTGCTCTTCGCTGAGCGTTATGGGCGGCCGGAACGTTTACTTTGAAGAAATTAGAGTGTTCAAAGCAGGCTCGTTAGCCTGAATAATGGTGCATGGAATAATGGAATGGGACCTCGGTTCTATTTTGCTGGTTTTCGGAACACGAGGTAATGATTAAGAGGGACAGACGGGGGCATCCGTATTGCGGTGTTAGAGGTGAAATTCTTGGATCATCGCAAGACGAACAACTGCGAAAGCATTTGCCAAGCATGTTTTCATTAGTCAAGAACGAAAGTCAGAGGTTCGAAGACGATCAGATACCGTCGTAGTTCTGACCATAAACGATGCCAACTAGCGATCCGCAGGTGTTGCTTCATCGACTCTGCGGGCAGCTTCCGGGAAACCAAAGTTTTCGGGTTCCGGGGGAAGTATGGTTGCAAAGCTGAAACTTAAAGGAATTGACGGAAGGGCACCACCAGGAGTGGAGCCTGCGGCTTAATTTGACTCAACACGGGAAAACTCACCCGGTCCGGACACTGTAAGGATTGACAGATTGATAGCTCTTTCTTGATTCGGTGGGTGGTGGTGCATGGCCGTTCTTAGTTGGTGGAGCGATTTGTCTGGTTAATTCCGATAACGAACGAGACTCTAGCCTGCTAAATAGTTCACCGATTCTTCACGCGTCGGTGCTAACTTCTTAGAGGGACAAGTGGCGTTTAGCCACACGAGATTGAGCAATAACAGGTCTGTTATGCCCTTAGATGTCCGGGGCCGCACGCGCGCTACACTGAAGGAATCAACGTGGATGTTACCCTGCTTTGAAAAGAGTGGGAAACCCCTTGAATCTCCTTCGTGATAGGGATTGGGGCTTGAAATTCTTCCCCATGAACGAGGAATTCCCAGTAAGCGCGAGTCATAAGCTCGCGTTGATTACGTCCCTGCCCTT
>SMMW01000321.1:17500-19767 GCA_004794655.1 Marisa cornuarietis
CAGCTGACCTACGCGTATCACGGGAGTGATGTATGTAGACCGAACGTCGTTAAGTTGACGTCGATACAATGACACACGCACGCAACACACACACACGCACACGCAGGCGCGCCCTCTCTCTCTCTCTCTCTCTCTCTTGTTAGCCCGTATTATTGTGCTTGTCTTTTGGCACAGTTTCCTGTATGGAAATAAAGGTGAAAAGAATGTAAAGAGCCACGGCTTGCTTGTTTGGTTTGTAGTGTGAACGGAATTGGGCCAGTCAGTGTTTTGTTTTGTCTTTGCTCGAGAAACTGATGTTGTTCAAGGCAAGCACGGCTCTTGTGGGTGTCAATGTTGCTGGCCGGGTGAGGTGTGGATGGGGTCAGTTGATACCTTGGCCTCAAGCCCTCCCGCCCGCGGGCGAACGAGCCAGCCAGCACGCGGCCGGCGATGGCGATTTTATGGCCGGTAATAAACAAACAAGACGACATGGGCTACACGCGAATCTCTTGAAAGCGGCTAGACACAGCGTTGCAGTAGGTGTGTTGGAAGTTGCGAGGAAAGAAAACAGGTTTCCCACATGGACACGGCGATTTTGCGTTTCTTTTCTCTTTTTTTCTTCTTCATGTTTCTTTTATTGTTGTTTGCCTCCTCGCGCTTGCCGATCTGGTCATGCCGAATGTCCGTCGTGCCTCTATAGCCAGGATGTAACTAAACACACACACAAACAGACACACACACACACACACACACACACACACACACACACACACACACACACACACCTGTTGGGTTGTCTGGTGGCCACTTTCTTGCTCGCTCTCTCTCTCTCTGTCTCTTTCTTTCTCTCTCCCGTGCTTAATCGTTGTGCGTTTTTTCAATGAAAGCAAGCGTGGCACGACATCGAGTTAGTGACACCACCAACGATGTAATCACTGACAGAGGACGGCGACGTTATGGCCGGTAATAAGAAAGGCGCCGCCTACGCGCCCCTCTCTTGAAAGCGGGTAGACACAGCATCGCAGTAGGTGTGTTGGAAGTTTCGAAGAATGAACACAGGTTCCCCCCCCCCTCTCCCGTGGACACGACGAGTTTGCGTTTCTTTCATGCGTATCTTACAACAATGGCGGCTGACCTACGCGTATCACGGGAGTGATGTGTGTAGACCGAACGTCGTTAAGTTGACGTCGATACAATGACACGCACGCACACACACACACACACACACACACACACACACACACACACACACACACACACACGCACGCGCGCGCCCTCTCTTTCTTATTTGTCCGCATGTTAGTGTTTGTCTGGGTTAGGGTTAGTTGAAAAGAATGTAAAGAGCGACGGCTTGCTTGTTTGGTTTGTAGTGTGAAAGGAATTGGGCAACTCAGTGGTTTTTTGTATTTGCTCGAGAAACTGATGTTGTTCAAGGCAAGCACGGCTCTCGGAGGTATCAATGCTTCTGGCCAGGTGAGGTGAGGAAGAGGTCAGTTGACACCTTGCCCTCCCGCCCGCGGGCGGACGAGCGAGCACGCGGCCTGCGACGCGATTTTATGGTCGGTAATTATTAAGCAAGCCGATGTCGGCTACGCGACTCTCTTGAAGCGGGTAGACGCATTGCAGTAGGTGTGTTGGAGTTGCGAGAAAAACACAGGTTTCACATGGACACGGCGATTTTGCGTTTTCTTTATCTTTTCCTTCTTCATTTTTATTTATTGGTGTCTGCCTCCTCGCGCTTACCGATCTGGTCGTACCGATGTCCGTCATGCCTCTATAGCCAGGATGCAACTAAACACACACACACACACACACACACACACACACACACACAAACAGAGACAAACAGACACACACCTGTTGGGTTGTCTGGTGGCCACTTTCTCGCTCTGTCTCTGTCTCTTTCTTTCTCTACTGCTTAATCGTTGTGCGTTTTTTTAATGAAAGCAAGCGTGGCATGACATCGAGTTAGCGACACCACCAACGTTGTAATCACTGACAGAGGCGAGTCATCAAGTTTGCAGCGCCAGGTGAAAAAGAGGTCAGTTGACAGCTTACCCTCGCGCGGCGGACTGCGATGGCGAGTTTATGGCCTTAATTTAACAAGCAAGACGCCGGCTACGCGCGCCTCTCTTGACATCGGGTAGGCACATCATCGCAGAATGTGTGTTGGAAAATTCGAGGAATGAACACAGGTTCCCCCCCCCTCCCGTGGACATGGCGAGTTTGCGTTTCTTTTATCTTTTTTTCTTCTTCATTTTTGTTTATTGTTGTTTTCCTCCTCGCGC
>SMMW01000322.1:0-27933 GCA_004794655.1 Marisa cornuarietis
TAACCCTAAACCCTAACCCCTAACCCTAACCCTAACCCAAACCCTAACCCTAACCCTAACCCTAACCCTGACCCTAACCCTAACCCTAACCCTAACCCCTAAACCCTTAACCCTAACCCTAACCCTAAACCCTGCTGTGGAATCTTTCTAACATCGTCCACCTCTCAAAAAACGCTAGTCCTTATCAACCTAACGATTTTCCGCCAACAGCACTAACCTCCGTTGTAATGAAAACTCTTGACAAAATTGTCAGAACTCTTACTCTAACATTTGTAGACAGTACACTGGACGGTCATAGGTCAATTTGTCACAAGATCATTTCGTCACTACCATTTCGTCCCACACCAAAAGTCAATTCGTCACACGTATGTCCATTACGTCTTAGGTATGGTCATTTCGTCACAAGACAGAAAAGTCAAATAGTCACAAGCCCAAAAGGGCGAATCGATCACCAATATAACAAGCGGGGCAGCCGCCCCCTCAAGGAAAATACAGGGGGGTATCTTTGCCCCCCCCCCAGTATTTGAGACGTAATTCCTCACAAAGAGCAAACTAAGTACAGAAGAAAAAATAAAGAAGAGTGAGTCAAGGGTGATAACTGGAATCATAACTGCTGCTGCTGCTGCTGAGAATGCGGAATGGAGGGACCTACAGGTAAATGTCTGCCTGGCTTTGGCTGAGTGACCTGCCAGGGAGGTGCTCATAAATCACGGTGGTCTGTCACCTTTTCTTGCCGTCCTCTCCTGTGCTCTGGTCATCCTGGGAACAGGTGCTATCAACGTTCCTCCCATCACCATTTCACAAGAAACAGTTTTCCAACCTCCCCCCACCCACACGCACAAACAGAGTTTTAAAACAATAGGCCTACAAATTGGCAACTACATATTTTTTCAGAGGCATCAAAAGACAAGGGTTAAGGTTTATTGTAGTTTACTGTAAGTATATTAACGTATTTAAAAGACATTTATGCACAATATATACTTTTGAGATCATTAAGATACGTGTTTAGCATTAAGGGGGAGCAGATAGCTTAATGGTTACTAGAACTTAATCCAAACGCAAAGACGCGCTTGCTCCCTGTTTCTGTATCAGTGACCGTAAAAAGGTAGGGTTAGGGTTAACGTAAAGAGAGGAGACGGTCATCACCGTCACAAAGGTGGGCCTGAGGTAAGTGGAGTCTTTAACACCTCATTCATTGCCGACATCAGATCAGGGACAGTCCCTTGGTATTGTTTTTGGTATTGTTGCCATGCTAATTGCAGGCTGTGTTGTAGCCTGAGCGAAGAAAGACCAGCCGGACAGTACATCGGTACATCCAGTGTGGTCTTCCCACCCCCTCCCCCATAATGCTACCCCTTTTCTTTGGCGGCGTCGGTTGACCAGCATAAAACATCCCCCACCCACTCGCTGCCGCCGCGTTTCCGTTCTAAAGCCCTAAAACTATCTGCTATCGCTTACAACTAGCTAAAGAGGCCACACTGGCCATCGTGAACAGAGAAAGCCAGTAACGAATTAGCTGCATACCAGTACGGTAATACACCAGTCTTGCCAACCAGACAGGAACCCTTACACTTTGTGAAAAGCTAGCAAAGCACGAGGACGTCGGTCTATCTTACTAGACACCAACGTTTCAGTGCAAAGGCACAGACTATCAGAGTCCCTATATTCACATTGGTATTTTTTGAGTTGCTCAAATCTGAATGAAGATCTTCAAGAGGGTCACGTCATACTTTTCTTTAGAGAGAGAGACTGGTATTATTGCTATCTACGACTCAGCGGAAAGTGCATAAGTAAAACAACACAGGCCAACGACTGTCGCTGGTAACATACATTACATTGGATATGTGGGAATTTTATTGTACACATTAAGTTGGGACATTCGCTGTGGAAATAATCCGTGATTTCCTGTGAATTCACGTTTCCCTTCGACCATTCAGGGAGCAGCTGGAGACATCTGTAAGTGTTCTATGTGAAGGCGGAGCCATGTAGTTAAGTAAAATATCAATTTATTGTAGCCATCCGGGCCAGATTATTCGCACACAACAATATCCCCCTTTGTGTGTTGCATAATATCTCTCCTATCAGTTTTATTTTATTTTGCAGCTTATTCGTATTCCTTATGTAATTGTTGTATTATACTCAACATAAGTTATCTGTGTGTTATACTGTTTGGTCTGTATATATGTGTCTGTGTTTTGGTAGATGGCCATAGAAATCACAGAAGATGCAGTTTTAACATGTTTAATAATTATTAATATAACGTTTATTGCATTTCTTGCGATTGTGTTAGCATTAAGACTAAAACAGCGTGTGTTGTGATGCTACCACACGTGCGTGCGTACACGTACCCCTCCCCCCCCCACGATCCTTTTTTTACGTAATGTGCGAGTGCGAACGCCGTTCACTGTCCGCAGGGAGTTTGAACCCCCCCCCCCTCACCCAACGCTGAACATCTTCCTACGCCACTGACCGTCGAAGTCTAGAGTAAATTGACAGTCATTTGTCACCTCGATCGCCCATCCCAGTCTGGGTTTTGGAAGAGAGTGCAAGATCTTTGGTCAGTGTTTCATGGCTCCTCGATAGTGCAGAGACGGTGAAATGACTGCCCAATACCAATAAGCGACGTCTATGGAAAAAACGGGGGTCGATCATTTCATGACTATAAAATAATTATAATATGGATTTAAATAGCACATTCAACATTTTTTTAAAGCGGGATTCACAATTGATGACAGTAGTGTCGGTACACTGCTATAGTGTGATGAGCTTTGAGCTAAATGAATGCCCGATCAGCGAAGAGAACAGCTTTCGTTAAAGGGGGGTAACACGACGGCCATAACTAAAATGGCTTACCTGTAGGCGGAGCTTTGCAAAATAGTGACGTCACTACCACGTCACTCATCCTCTGCTCTCTCCTCGCTAGACTCCCCTGATATCGTCTACTCCATCTTCTGCGAATCCTTACTCCAATTTTTCCGAGAAATAATATCCAAAAATGAACAAAATTTGTCCTGATGTCGTCTGCTCCATCTTCTTCAAATCCTTACTCCAATTTTTCCGAGAAATAATATCCAAAAATGAACAAAATTTGTCCTGATGTCGTCTGCTCCATCTTCTTCGAATCCTTACTCCAATTTTTCCGAGAAATAATATCCAAAAATGAACAAAATTTGTCCGGATGTCGTCTGCTTCATCTTCTTCGAATCCTTACTCCAATTTTTCCGAGAAATAATATCCAAAAATAAACAAAATTTGTCCTCCACCGAAAATTGTGTAAATCTACTACATCACTAAGTCTTCCACTAAACTCAAAACAAAAAACCTAGTCACTTCTCCATCCATTCTAAACTTTTTTCTGCTGTACTTTCCAGGGTCCGCACCTCTGAAAGCCACAACTGCACCACAAATTTTCTCCAAATTTCCATCCACACTCGTCATCTTGTCTCCTCTCGACTTTCTCTCGTCTGCTAACATGAAATCAAATCAACAAACTTCCCCCCCCCCCACCGCACCAAATATCACATGATTAAAACAATCCCCAAACCAACCAATCATTTAACACACCTCCATGTCAATCACCATAACGTCACTCGACCAGTCCTCAACATTTGTCGTCTGCTCAATTCACTGCAATATAACCTAACCCTACTCCTAACCCAAACCCATAAACCTAACCCAAACCCTACCCCTAAACCAAACCCTAAACCTAACCCCGCTTCATAAATTACACACAACACCAACCAACGCCCGTCCTCACACCCCTCTCAAACATCGATCCTACCCGCTCTCCCCTCTCACAAAATAGCATAGCCCGCCCTATGACGCAGCAGACCCCCCTGTATGAAAGTTCTGTCCAATATTGACAAAACCTTTCATGTAAAAGATTATTTAAAAGAGAAAAATCACGCGTATTTGCCATTGTAAGATCGATCGTTCTCGGCATGCGTATTGTCAAGCGACCATTTTGTTCAGTCACATGGTGGTTTCATTTATTCGCAATAGGCAGCTGAACTTGCGTATCTATGTTGTTCGAACAACGTATGACTCTGTTAATAATATTTGACGTTAATAGCTACTTGTTACATTGGTGATCGATTCGCCTTTTGGGCTTGTGACGATTTGACTTTTCTGTCTTGTGACGAAATGGACATACGTGTGACGAATTGACTTTTGGTGTGGGACGAAATGGTTGTGACGAAATGACCGGCCCCCGACTGGACCCACCAATTTGCTTATAGGAACGGGAGGGGTGTTGACGATGCCAAGTTGTTCATTCTGAACACACTGTATAAACATTTGAAAAAAAGATGCATGCTAGACTACTTTTTTGCAGATTTTAGTTCTGCATTCAATACAGTGCAACCACACCTTTTAGCTTTGAGACTAATTTCTAAACTCTAAATCTTCGGCGGTGAAAGGTGTCGCCAGTCATCTGGTCTCCAGTTTTCTTCTGTCGCCAGGACTTTTTGAAAAACAATTTATGCAGTTATTTTAATTTCATAGACTCGTTGCATAATGAAGTACAGTATTCTTGAAGTTATTTATCAGATAGCACTACAATTTTGTATTATTATTATTCCCGTTTCTATGCGTTATCCCTTTTTCTTTCCTGTCGTCTTGGTTGGTTTCTTCAATTTCTCCCTATCATGATTATTGTTGTTATAATTAGTATCATTTGTAAAGCGCCATGAGCCTGCTCTTAGGGCTGGGATATGGCGCTATAAAAATAACCTTTAATATAATATAATAATTTCTGATTTTAACCTTCCACACCAACTGGTTTTGTGGATAGTGGATGTTTTGACTTGCAGACAGCAGAGGGTGTATGTTAATAGTAATTATTCTGATATTGTTGTTACAAGCACCGGGTCCCCACAAGGCTGTTGTCTATCACCCCTATTGTTCATCATGTACACTGACAGCTGTAGAAGTACGGAGGAGAATATATAGGTACCTCACTGAGTTCTCTGATTATACAGCATTGTTGACTCTTTGCAGGAACATAAGAAACATCATGGTAATGTGTTAACAAATTTTGTACTGTGGTGCGACGAGAACTTTCTGGAGTTAAATGTAGATAAAACTAAAGAAATGAACATAGACTTCAGGAGAATCAAAGATGATATTGTTGCACTGTCAACTCCTTCAGGTACTTAGGCCCTGTTTTTGATTGCCAGCTCAAATGGACGGACTATAAACACTGAATATATTGTTTAACATGGCCAACAGAGAAAGTACCTTTTGTGAAAGCTACAGTTTTTCTGTTAGCAATACAATGTTGCGTCGTTTCTACCAGTCTTTCTTCAGTATTTTCTATCTTTTTCATTTGTATGCTGGTTCTGCAGTCTGTCTATGACAGGAATAGTCTGAACAGTGTTGTCCATATCTGTTCTTAGATAATTGGTATCAAACAGAGGGATTTAGCTTCTTTCTGTGATCAACAAATAGTCAGGAAAGCTTCCCGCATTTTATCAATAACATATACTAGCAGGAGAATTTGTTTTACTAAGTTCAGGTAAACGCTATGCCATGCCTGTATGTAGAAACAATAGGCACCTTAAATTCTTTGTGCCATCTGCAGGCCAGCTGCTAATTCACAGATGAATTGACTGGTGTGTGTGATGTGTGCATTTAAATGGTCTAGATGTAAAGTTTTTTTTAAGATTGTGTCACTTACTCATATATTCCCACTTACTCATATTTTTTCAGACTTTTTTCCACTTGCTCATTGTTTTTTCCTTGTATTTTGTGTAACTATTCATATATAGTAACTGAGCATCTTCCCATGTTTAAATTGCCCCCTGGGGACTAATAAAGTTGGTCATTGTCATCGAACAACAACTTTCTTCAGTATCTGAGATAAAAAGGAATATTGGAGGCTATGTGAACATGCTTCATGTCATGGGGGTCCATGTTAGATTCTGTGCCATGCTGTGACAATGGCATTACAAATGAAGATATCAAAAGCAGTCTGTTTTACTCACAAACTGAACTTATTAACATGCTGACTTCTGGTTTTATTTCTTTTGATGGGATATTGGTGAAAGAAAGCTGTGTTTTCCATTCTTTTCAAGAACAGAACTATATTTACCAATCTTATCGCTAGTAAACTACAGCACAAAATGCATCAGGTTATTATATATTCCTGTTATCAAGGAGTTTATTTATTATACATTTAAGCATATTTATATTTAGTAGCAGAGAGCAACAAGATTATACAGACCTACATTTTATTTCTTATATTGTACACTTCTTTGGTACAGAATATATATGTTTGGCGAAGTGTATATATTTGGCTGAGGACCAGAGAAGGTATTCTTTGTTACAGAACACATAATATTCAACTCTTTTGTTGGAGTATTAACCTCCAAAGCTACACATATTTCAAAACATGGTGATAAATACAATTGATTGTCACAGGATATGCTGAAGGTTACAAGTATAATCCAGACTATGATGAGCCAGTGGATCAGAATTACTTCCCCAAGGAACTGTCTGACACAGATGTTTTCATCTGATCTGCAAAATCTTCTGAATCAAGTTTGGCAACAATCCAAATGCCAGGTGCTGAAAGTGAATGTCATAATGGCATGAAGAAGTTACTGTTTCCAAAAATTGCCCATTCAAAGCACTTCACAATTCCACTTGTACTATAGCTTGTACAGATTTAGATGACATCACAACTTGTATAACCTGTACAGATTTAGATGACCTCACCATTCTTAAGGGTCAGTGGTACTTGCAGCTTACCAAAGTGGAAACAGAATATGTCATTTTGTTTGAAGATTCAGAAGTCATCACACATAATGTAAAGATTGTATCAGAAAACTACTTTAACAGCTTTTTCCCCAGATTTTTTTTATAGATTTCTCCACATCTGCCAAAATAACTCTAGGGCAGTTTTTAAAAAAAACCTACTTTTTATGCAAACTTTGCATATAGATGTAATAGTGGCATCTTATCTTTTAAGTTCTTATACTGTTAGCCAAGTTAGAACCATCACATCAGTTTTAAATAGTCACTAAAATTCACTATTATTATTATGTAAATTGGTGCTAAAATAAAATGTCCTTAAAATTCATCTATCTTCTTATACATGCTTGTTGTTTGGTACAAAGAAGAAAATTTTCGTTGTAGAGGATGCATACAGAATAAAAATTGGAGAAAGCTTTGCAAGAAAGGCATTTCTGTGTACGAGTGTCAAAATACATTTCAAAATATTCATGTGTTTCAGGGTAACTAGAAAAGTGATGGTTTGCACTTAAAATACATGTATACTACTTGGAATCATCTAAAACTTTATGTGAGCATGTACTGTGTAGCTCATGCAAGTATGTTGTTTTCTTTTTTTCTACAAGTACTGTGTACCATGTTTCTTTACAGAGGTACCATGATGCTTTATGTGAAGAGTTTTTGTGTTTTTTGTATCTGTTGTTCAACAGGTCTGGGTAATATTCTTAGAAAATATCTTCATTACTAAAAATTCAACTAAAAATAGGAATACTTGATCCTAAAATTCTGTGCACAAGAAAGGTTATGCCTGTATAATATATACTTCCAGCTTTGCTATCCAGTACAATGACTTTAAATATACATGCAATGTCTTGTTGGTGTATATGATGCTGGTGAGGTTTTTGGGTATATCTGATGTATTAGTGTATGTGGTGCTGGTGACTTGTTATTTGTATATCTGATGCATTAGTGTATGCACAATGTGAGCTACGTCACAAAAGTCTGTTTTTTATGCATGCAACAATTGGGATGATTATATTTATTCAGATTCTTTGTTGTTCATTCTGTCAGTATTCATTCATCTTCAAGAGATATTTTGTAATCCTTTTTCTTTTTTTCTTTCTCTTCTTCGGCATTCTGGGGAAAAAAGAAAATTATTGTTAGAGCTGTTTTACTTGTAACAGTATGACTTCAAAGGTATGAGTTGAACTAAAAACAAAATAAATAATAATAATGGCATTTTTAAAGAGGGAGAAATCGGTTATGGTAATGAACAAGGATGAGGTGGGGGGGGGACAAAGTTTTCTTTTTGTTGGCCGGCTTCAAAATGCTAAACAATGCAGTGGGCCAGTAATATACCAAAAACCTATGCCAAGTGACTACGCAACAAATCTAGTGAAAATGGAATGAGAAAATGTGAACATAATGGTGTTCATATACAAAATTTAAGGTGTAAAGTGAAGCTGTGGTGATAGAGGATACTGTGGGTAGTACATGTAAGTGCAGACAGGAGAACTTATGGTAGAAGATATGTGCAATAATAACAGTAACAAAGGAGACTATTTGAGTACAACGATATGGTAGAAGATAAATACCATAGTAATAGTGATAGAGGACTGACCCTGAACACAGTGACACTGATGGCAGTTGAAAATAACTGGAGAGCTAATAATGTGGATAACAGGCTCACTGCCCAAAACATTACCCTTAGCAAGCATCACACTTTGAAAAAAAAATCAGTTGGTGACTATTTTGGTAGCCTTGCATATCACATGTTCTTATATCTGTCATTTTCATATATATATATACCAACACAACATATCATGTTCCTAAAAACTAGCTGAGCACACTGGTCCTTTCAAATAGAGGATCAAATCTGTGAAGGCACTAACCCTAACCCTACCCTGACCAAATCTGTGAAGGCACTAACACTACCCCTTTCATATAGAGGACCAAATCTGTGACGGCACTACAGTGGTGTAGGAACCAGGCAGCATCCCCCTCAAAAGAGCTACTGAGGGGACAAGAATGTGAACGTCATTCACTGTCAGCATGGAGTTTGCCCACCCCAAAAGCCGAACATCTTCCTACACATCACACTATCTTTGTCCATAATCACTGACTAGAAATAGGCACTACCTTTGAATTCTATATTTGTCATTAGTAATTTAGCATGTAGTTCACATGCTTCTGTTGCAGCCAACAAAACTTCTTTTTTAAAATAACCTCAGCTCTATGTGTATTTGCAAGGACGTTTTTCTCTGTGTGTGTGTGTGTGTGTGTTAGAGAGATAAAGTCAATAGGAAATAAATGAGAAGAGACCTTTTGAGTTTTCCACACATCATAATTCTTCTTATGTCTGATGATGAAGGTTGTCAGATTTTGCCACACTGGGATCACATGCTCAGGGTGTGTTTCTTTGTCAACCCTGCAGCCTGTTGAATATATCACAGTGCATACACAGGCATAAATAATCTACTGCTTATCTTGGCATGACTGATGGGCATAGAAGAAGTTTGTGTCGACATTTTATATGAAAAAGGCTGTTGTGTATCTACAATAACAAAGGTAATTTACATTGACCTTACAAACATAACCTTATAAAATAATAAACATGCATATGAATACTTTTTCATAGTTACAAAATAGAAAATGCCCAGAATTTTGTTTCACTTAACTGTAGCTCATTCTTCTCCAATAAGGAACTCCTAGTACTAAAATGTGTGCTTATGGAATATGGCACTTATTAAACTTATCACTACAAGTCATTGCTTGATCACTTTACAACAGTCACATATGCATAATCAGCATAGCCGATTTGTGTTGAGTCACTGTTAGATGGCATACTTGTGATCACTACGCATTCTTATGGCAGATGCTGCAGTGTTACTTAACATTAAATAGCAGAAGTGTTTAACATTTGCTCAACTGCCCTCAGAAAGAGAACATGGATGGTGTGCCAGATAAATTATCTAGGATGCTGTTTTCCTTAAGCATCATATTTTTACATTCAAGATTTTGGTGTACTTATAAATGAACAATTTTAGTTAATGAAATACAGAGGTAGCACTAAATGGGTTCACTTCTGCTGGGTCATGCTCTTTGGCCTTTGTATGTAATGCATAGAGCTTTAGTCTGTGTCTGAACCATGGTCTCCTTCACATACATTACTGATTTATGTAGACAATATTTACTCCTTCCCTTCTAGCACTGAATTGGACGCCAGCCTTGCACTCAATTTTGTCAGGACTGTTCTAATTGTGGTTTTCATTCCAAAATGTTCATGCACTCTAACCCAGTGTTTTTTATGTTGGGTGTCAATTTTCTGCAGTCATATCAAGCAAGCACTTTCAAGTTCTGTTCTAATAATGTCTTGATATTATGACTCAAATGACATTAATTACAGTCATTCATTTATCACTTCTTTGCCATTGCTAAACCTTTTTCTACAACTATTGATATCTTCTACAATATACAAAACACCCTCTGCCATATCTACTTCATATAAAACTAATCTTTACTACTTTTTATATACCATCACTACCACTTAGTACAAGATCTGCTCTTATGTCTGTTATACAATAATCACCAAACCAATTTCTTCTAAAAGACTTACACCATCGCTTTCAAAGAATAGAGGGGAAGACAACTCTAAGCCTTCTGGTGAGGTGATTATCACACATACCTCCTGTAAAATGGACTGCTTTGACACATTAGGACTGATCATTATCAGACATATTCAATATTTGTACTACACAGTCATACATGGCGAAACCAATATCACCTGTAAGTCAGCAATCTGGGTGTCATGTGGTACCCTTATTGGGGAAGTCTAGGGTGGCTTGTTGACAAGCCTGAGACCCCTTATGCAAGAAAGGGGGGCATATGTGCCAGCGTACAGGTGTTGTGTGGGGTAGAGGCATAGAGGTAGGTGTTGCATGGGGTTACAGCACGCCAAGCGCAACCGACTGGCAGAGGCGTCAGTGACGTCTATGAATATAGTGACACCTCAGGGCTCGCACACCTGTCTGCCCGGTTGATGGAGAGGGGGGAGGCAAAGGGTCAGTAAGGGGTGGTCTCTCTTTCGTCGGCACTGGCTTCTTGATGATTGGATGGTGAGTGAGTGACCTATCAGTCCTATGGGAAGAGGTTGAAAGAGCTGTACAAAGTTTGAAGGGAGAAAAGTCACCAGGCGTTGATAAAGTACCAGCGGAGCTCCTCAAGCAGGGTGGGGAAGAAACTACAAGGGCCCTCACTGGCCTGTGCCAAGGTGTCTGGAAGCAAAAGGAATGGCCCAGTGATATTGTTTTCTTTAAGAAGTCCAATATTATAAAACATCCCTTTGGATCCTTAGTAACATTGTATAATTTATATTTGAAGTTATTATTGAATAATATTGCTACACCATTTTTATTGGAATCAGCACCTGCAAGCCATAAGTTGTATCCCCAGCTGGCACGCACAAAACTCTCTAGAGGCTTTTTCAAGTGTGTTTATTGAAGAAAATAGATATTATGATTCATTTGTCTTAAGAAGCTGAATATATCTTTCTCTTGCTGCTATTACCTAAACCATTAACATTAAAAGTACTAATCCTAAAAGACTCCTGAGTTATCATTGGAATTAGGTTGGGCATAAATCACATAATTGTTTTACATGGCATGCTAAGGTCTCCTAGTGTAAAATATGACACCAGTATAACAAAATAAGTGGTCTATAGAGGCGTGTGTTAAAGTATGGAGTAGGTAAGTATGTGAGGGTGACTGGTTGCAAACAGTCAGTTAAAAGACTTGTTGAGCTTTCAAAGACAACAGGACAAAACACGTATACAATCATTGACAAAGTAACTGCTAACATAACTAAGGAAAATAACATTACACATTGACCATACATTAACATATTAGTCTTGACATATAACAAACTGGATGGACAAGAACAGCAAGTCATGAAGTTAGCTAGTATGAGCATCCGCTCTGCCCTGGGCACCGGAATTTAGTATTATTGGTATCCTTCTGTAGGAGCAACTCTCAAAACTGAAAGGGAAATTTTAAGTGATGGGTAAACTATTACAGTTGTTGCAGAAAAGTCTATTTAGTGGAAGAAAATCTAGTACCTGGACTAGTGTCCACCGCGCTTAAGATTCCTCCTCACATTATGCAAGAGAAATGACGAAGCTGGTACCATAAGTTCCATGAACCTAAGAGTAGCGTCCCTTGCTGTGGCTGATAATCTGAGGTCGCAAGGCGAAGAAGTCAACGATTTCGGTTGTTGATGTATTATCAGACTGATATATATCCAAATGTTACTCGCCTTTACCAGGAGGAATGTCTTTCGGTTGTTGTCCATCGCTTATTCGTAGCTGACAAGTGAACAGGGGTTGAGGACATTAGGAGGTCGTCGTCCCAAGGGAGGTCACTAGCCGAAGTGATCTTCATGCTTCTGCCAGAATTCCTTGTTTTAATGTAAATACACCCCTTTGGACGACCGCGCACTCTCCATATCCGGGTCTTACCTTGCTACCCTGAGCAGAGCAAAGTTTGCTTTTGTAAGATCTTCTGACAGTACAATCCCAGATCCTTTTAAGAGCCTCCTCTTATGCAAAACTGCTTCGGTGGCTCTCCTTGAAATGAATCGAACAATTATTGCTCGTGGTACCTTTTGTTGTCGCGGTCGTCCTGTGTCGCTTCGATGTCTTCTCCTTGTACCTCCAACTGAAGCTTATTACGGAGGATTTTCATCACTTTTTCCTCGCACCTTTGCAGTTGTCTCACCCTCCTCCTCTGGGATCTCCAGCACACGGATATTATTCCGTCTTATAATATATTGTTCCATCTCGTTAAGTCTTTTGACTGCTTGCGAGGCTAGAAGTTTTGCCTCGTTTGCTGCATCTTCAGACTGTTGCTGTGTTCTCTTGCACTTCTCTAGTTCAGCTTTCACTTTCTCATTTTGTGTTTTCAGATAAAAAATCTCCCCTCGCAGTTCAAGGATCGAGGTGGACATTCCTTCGATTTGTTTGGACATCTCACACAATTTTATCATTAGGTCTATATTAGAGATCTCTTTAGAGGAGTCATTTACTTGATTCAACAGAATACTGGCTGAAGCCATACATCGGTCGCCGGTCTGTTCAATTTCTGTTGCCGTCAACGCATCATGTTCCACTGTCGCTGCTGCAGAGGGTTCGGGTACCCTATTATCCATTTCATTCAATAATAGCTGTGTCCTGTTTGCTGCTGTACTGCTGTTTACAGGAGTGAAATGGCTCTTATAACTGACTTAACAGAATGCGGCATATAGCAGTGGAGTAGGAAGATGTTCAGCGTTGGGGGTGGGGCTGGGCAAACTCCGTGCTGACAGTGAACGGCATTTGCACTCGCACATTACGTAAAAAATGATCGCGTGGGGGGGGGGTACGCGTACGCACGTACACGGTGGTAGCATCACAACACACGCTGCTTTAGTCTTAAGGCAAAGCAGCATTAAACAAGAAAAAACAAATTGAACAATGCCCCCCCCCTCGGCTAACGCAATCACAAGAAATACGATAAACGTTATAATAATAATTATTAATCATATTAATCAAGGTTTACAAGTCAGTGGGCCAAAATCTGGATCGTCGGTGATTTCTATGGCCATCTACCAAAACCCAGATACATATATGCAGACCAAACAGTATAACAGATAACTTATGTTGAGTATAATACAACAATTAAATAATCTTAATAGGGAATACGAATAAGCTGCAACGTAAAATAAAACTGATAGGAGAGATATTATGCAACACACAAAGAGGGATATTGTTGTGTGCGAATAATCTGGCCCGGATGGCTACAGTAAATTGAGATTTTACTTAACTACATGGCTCCGCCTTCACATGGAACACTGACAGATGTCTCCAGCTGCTCCCTGAATGGTCGAAGTGGAAGGTGAATTCACAGGAAATCACGGATTATCTCCAGAGCGAATGCCCTAACTTTATGTGTACAATAAAATTCCCACATGTATCCAATGTAATGTATGTTACCAGCGACAGTCGTTGATAAAAGAGCGCCTTGTGTTGTTTTACTGAGGCACTTCCCGCTGAGTCATAGATAGCAATAATACCAGTCTCTCTCTCTCTAAAGAAAAGTACGAGGTGCGCCTCTTGAAGATCTTCATTCAGATTTGAGCAACTCAAAAAAATACCAAAATAGGGTCTACGAGAGTCTCTGCCTGACTTAGGTGTAGTCAAAGCTTAATTGTTTGTGTCTTCCACTGCAGGGAGACAGAAGCGTGACTAGGAGCCAGAGCGAAAACCACGTGACGGCTGGTAAGTAGAAACTACCTCTTGCAAATAGTCAGGAGCAGTTAAAAACATGCAGGACTGATTTCAGCCGAATTTCAGCCAATCAGAGAGCTTTAACGCATGCAGGAGAAAGAAATTTGCATAAACACGCCCCCTTTGGCCTCCTTCCGCCGAATTTCAGCCAATCAGAGAAGGCTTTAAGTCTTTAATGTATGCATAACAGAGAAAATTGCATAAACATGCCCCCTTTGGCCTCCCTCTGCCGAATTTCAGCCAATCAGAGAGCTTTAACGCATGCAGGAGAAAGAAATTTGCATAAACACGCCCCCTTTGGCCTCCTTCCGCCGAATTTCAGCCAATCAGAGAGCTTTAACGCATGCATGACACAGAAATTTGCATATACAACCCCCCTTTGGCATCCTTCAGCCGAAATTCAGCCAATCAGAGAAGGCTTTAAGTCTTTAATGTATGCTTGACACAAAAATTTGCATATACACCCCCTTTGGCCTCCTTCCGCCGAATTTCAGCCAATCAGAGAAGGCTTTAAGTCTCTAATGTATGCATGACACAGAAATTTGCATAAACACGCCCCCTTTGGCCTCCTTCCACCTAATTTTAGCCAATCAGAGAAGGCTTTAAGTCTTTAATGTATGCCTGACACAGAAATTTGCATATACACCACCCTTTGGCCTCCTTCCGCCGAATTTCAGCCAATCAGAGAGCTTTAACGCATGCAGGAGAAAAAAATTTGCAAAAACACGCCCCCTTTGGCCTCATTCCGCCGAATTTCAGCCAATCAGAGAAGGCTTTAAGTCTTTAATGTATGCATGACACAGAAATTAGCATAAACACGCCCCCTTTGGCCTCCTTCCGCCGAATTTCAGCCAGTCAGAGAAGGCTTTAAGTCTTTAATGTATGTATGACACAGAAATTTACATAAACACGCCCCCTTTGGCCTCCTTCCGCCGAATTTCAGCCAATCAGAGAGCTTTAACGCTTACAGGACAAAGAAATTTGCATGAACACGCCCCCTTTGGCCTCCTTCCGCCGAATTTCAGCCAATCAGAGAAGGCTTTAAGTCTTTAACGCATGCAGGAGAAAGAAATTTGCATAAACACGCCCCCTTTGGCCTTCTTCCGCCGAATTTAAGCCAATCAGAGAGGGCTTTAAGTCTTTAATGTACGCATGACACAGAAATTTGCATAAACACGCCTCCTTTGGCCACCTTCCGCCGAATTTCAGCCAATCAGAGAAGGCTTTAACGCATGCAGGAGAAAGAAATTTGCATAAACATGCCCCCTTTGGCCTCCTTCCGCCGAATTTCAGCCAATCAGAGAAGGCTTTAGTCTTTAATGTATGCTTTACACAGTAATTTGCATATACAACCCCCCTTTGGCCTCCTTCCGCCGAATTTCAGCCAATCAAAGAGCTTTAACGCATACAGGAGAAAGAAATTTGCATATACAACCCCTCTTTGGCCTCCTTCCGCCGAATTTCAGCCAATCAGAGAAGGCTTTAAATCTCTAATGTATGCATGACACAGAAATTTGCATAAACACGCCCCGTTTGGCCTCCTTCCGCCGAATTTCAGCCAATCAGAGAAGGCTTTAAGTCTTTAATGTATGCATTACACAAAAACCTGCAAAAACACGCCCCCTTTGGCCTCCTTCTTTTAAATTTCAGCCAATCAGAGAAGGCTTTAAATCTTTAATGTATGCATGACACAGAAATTTGCATAAACACACCCCCTTTGGCCTCCTTTCGCTAAAATTCAGCCAATCAGAGAGCTTTAACGCATGCAGGAGAAAGAAATTTGCATAAACACGCCCCGTTTGGCCTCTTTCCGCCGAATTTCAGCCAATAATAGAAGGCTTTAAGCCTTTAATGTATGCATGACACAGAAATTTGCATATACACCCCCGTCGGCCTCCTTCTCACGAATTTCAGCCAATCAGAGAAGGCTTTAAATCTTTAATGTATGCATGACACAGAAATTTGCATATACACCCCCCTTTGGCCTCCATTTCGCCGAATTTCAGCCAATCAGAGAGCTCTAACGCATGCAGGAGAAAGAAATTTGCATAAACACGCCCCGTTTGGCCTCCTTCCGCCGAATTTCAGCCAATCATAGAAGGCTTTAAGCCTTTAATGTATGCATGACACAGAAATTTGCATATACACCCCCGTTGGCCTCCTTCCGCCGAATTTCAGCCAATCAGAGAGCTTTAACGCATGTAGCAGAAAGAAATTTGCTTTGCATAAACACGCCTCCTTTGGCCTCCTTCCTCCGAATTTCAGCCAATCAAAGAAGGCTTTAAGTCTTTAATGTATTCATGACACAGTAATTTGCATATACAAGCCCCCTTTGGCCTCCTTCCGCCGAAATTCAGCCAATCAGAGAAGGCTTTAAGTCTTTAATGTATGCTTGACACAGTAATTTGCATATACAAGCCCCCTTTGGCCTCCTTCCGCCAAATTTCTGCCAATCAAAGAGCTTTAACGCATGCAGGAGAAGGAAATTTGCATATACAACCCCCCTTTGGCCTCCTTTCGCCGAATTTCAGCCAATCAGAGAAGGCTTTAAGTCTTAAACGCATGTATGACACAGAAATTTGCATATACAACCCCCCCTTTGGCCTCCTTCCGCCGAATTTCAGCCAATCAGAGACCTTTAACGCATGCAGGAGAAAGAAATTTGCATAAACACGCCCCCTTTGGCCTTCTTCTGCCGAATTTCAGCCAATCAGAGAAGGCTTTAAGTCTTTAATGTATTCATGACACAGAAATTTGCATATACACGCCCCCTTTGGCCTCCTTCCGCCGAAATTCAGCCAATCAGAGAAGGCTTTAAGTCTTTAATGTATTCATGACACAGTAATTTGCATATACAAGCCCCCTTTGGCCTCCTTCCGCCGAAATTCAGCCAATCAGAGAAGGCTTTAAGTCTTTAATGTATGCATGACACAGAAATTTGCATATACACCCCCTTTGGCCTCCTTCTGCCGACTTTCAGCCTATCAGAGAGCTTTAACGCATATGGGAGAAAGAAATTTGTATAAACACGCCCCCTTTGGACACCTTCCGCCGAATTTCAGCCAATCAGAGAAGGCTTTAAGTCTCTAATGTATCCATGACACAGAAATTTGCATAAACATGCCCCCTTTGGCCACCTTCCCCAGAATTCCAGCCAATCAGAGAGCTTTAACGCGTGCAGGAGAAACAAATTTGCATAAACATGCCCCCTTTGGCCTCCTTCCGCCGAATTTCAGCCAATCAGAGAAGGCTTTAAGTCTTTAATGTATGCTTGAAACAGTAATTTGCATATACAACCCCCCTTTGGCCTCCTTCCGCCGAATTTCAGCCAATCAAAGAGCTTTAACGCATACAGGAGAAAGAAATTTGCATATACAACCCCTCTTTGGCCTCCTTCCGCCGAATTTCAGCCAATCAGAGAAGGCTTTAAGTCTTTAATGTATTCATGACACAGAAATTTCCATATACACGCCCCCTTTGGCCTCCTTCCGCCGAAATTCAGCCAATCAGAGAAGGCTTTAAGTCTTTAATGTATGCATGACACAGAAATGTGCATATACACCCCCTTTGGCCTCCTTCCGCCGAATTTCAGTCAATCAAAGAGCTTAAACGCATGCAGGAGAAAGAAATTTGCATAAACACGCCCCGTTTGGCCTCCTTCCGCCGAATTACAGCCAATCAGAGAAGGCTTTAAGTCTTTAATGTATGCATGAGACAGAAACCTGCAAAAACACGCCCCCTTTGGCCTCCTTCCTTTAAATTTCAGCCAATCAGAGAAGGCTTTAAGTCTTTAATGTATGCATGACACAGAAATTTGCATATACACCCCCCTTTGGCCTCCTTCCGCCGAATTTCAGCCAATCAGAGAAGGCTTAAAGTCTCTAATGTATGCATGACACAGAAAATTGCATATACACACCCCTTTTACCTCCTTCCGCCGAATTTCAGCCAATCAGAGAGCTTTAACGCATGCAGGAGAAAGAAATTTGCATAAACACGCCCCCTTTGGCCTCCTTCCTCCGAATTTCAGCCAATCAGAGAAGGCTTTAAGTCTTTTAATGTATGCATGACACAGAAATTTCATATACACCAACATTGGCCTACTTCCGCCGAATTTCAGCCAATCAGAGAGCTTTAACGCATGCAGGAGACAGAAATTTGCATAAACACGCCCCCTTTGGCCTCCTTCGGCCGAATTTCAGCCAATCAGAGAGCTTTAACGCTTACAGGGGAAAAAAATGTGCATAAACACGCCCCGTTTGGCCTCCTTCCGCCGAATTTTAGTCAATCGGAGAAGGCTTTAAGTCTTTAATGTATGCATGACACAGAAATTTGCATTAACACGCCCCCTTTGGCCTCCTTCCTTTAAATTTCAGCCAATCAGAGAAGACTTTAAGTCTTTAATGAATGCATGACACAGAAATTTGCATATACACCCCCCTTTGGCCTCCTTTCGCCAAAATTCAGCCAATCAGAGAGCTTTAACGCATGCAAGAGTCAGCAATTTGCATATACACCCCCCTTTGGCCTCCTTCCGCCGAATTTCAGCCAATCAGAGAGCTTTAACGCATGCAGGAGAAAGAAATTTGCATAAACACGCCCCCTTCGGCCTCCTTCCGCCGAATTTCAGCCAATCAGAGAAGGCTTTAAGTCTTTAATGTATGCATGACACAAAAACCTGCAAAAACACGCCCCCTTTGGCCTCCTTCTTTTAAATTTCAGCCAATCAGAGAAGGCTTTAAATCTTTAATGTATACATGACACAGAAATTTGCATATACATCTCCCTTTGGCCTCCTTCCGCCGAATTTCAGCCAATCAGAGAAGGCTTTAAGCCTTTAATGTATGCATGACAGAGAAATTTGCATATACACCCCCTTTGGCCTCCTTCCGCCGAATTTCAGCCAATCAGAGAGCTTTAACGCATGTAGGAGAAAGAAATTTGCTTTCCATAAACACGCCCCCTTTGGCCTCCTTCCGCCGAATTTCAGCCAATCAGAGAAGTCTTTAAGTCTTTAATGTATGCATGACACAGAAAGTTTGCATATACACCCCCCTTTGGCCTCCTTCCGCAGAATTTCAGCCAATCAGAGAGCTTTAACGATTACAGGAGAAAGAAATTTGCATAAATACGCCCCCTTTGGCCTCCTTCCGCCGAATTTTCAGCCAATCAGAGAAGGCTTTAGTCTTTAATGTATGCTTTACACAGTAATTTGCATATACAACCCCCCTTTGGCCTCCTTCCGCCGAATTTCAGGCAATCAAAGAGCTTTAACGCATACAGGAGAAAGAAATTTGCATATACAACCCCTCTTTGGCCTCCTTCCGCCGAATTTCAGCCAATCAGAGAAGGCTTTAAATCTCTAATGTATGCATGACACAGAAATTTGCATAAACACGCCCCGTTTGGCCTCCTTCCGCCGAATTTCAGCCAATCAGAGAAGGCTTTAAGTCTTTAATGTATGCATTACACAAAAACCTGCAAAAACACGCCCCCTTTTGCCTCCTTCTTTTAAATTTCAGCCAATCAGAGAAGGCTTTAAATCTTTAATGTATGCATGACACAGAAATTTGCATAAACACACCCCCTTTGGCCTCCTTTCGCTAAAATTCAGCCAATCAGAGAGCTTTAACGCATGCAGGAGAAAGAAATTTGCATAAACACGCCCCGTTTGGCCTCTTTCCGCCGAATTTCAGCCAATAATAGAAGGCTTTAAGCCTTTAATGTATGCATGACACAGAAATTTGCATATACACCCCCGTCGGCCTCCTTCTCACGAATTTCAGCCAATCAGAGAAGGCTTTAAATCTTTAATGTATGCATGACACAGAAATTTGCATATACACCCCCCTTTGGCCTCCATTTCGCCGAATTTCAGCCAATCAGAGAGCTCTAACGCATGCAGAAGAAAGAAATTTGCATAAACACGCCCCGTTTGGCCTCTTTCCGCCGAATTTCAGCCAATCATAGAAGGCTTTAAGCCTTTAATGTATGCATGACACAGAAATTTGCATATACACCCCCGTTGGCCTCCTTCTCACGAATTTCAGCCAATCAGAGAAGGCTTTAAATCTTTAATGTATGCATGACACAGAAATTTGCATATACACCCCCCTTTGGCCTCCATTTCGCCGAATTTCAGCCAATCAGAGAGCTCTAACGCATGCAGGAGAAAGAAATTTGCATAAACACGCCCCGTTTGGCCTCCTTCCGCCGAATTTCAGCCAATCATAGAAGGCTTTAAGCCTTTAATGTATGCATGACACAGAAATTTGCATATACACCCCCGTTGGCCTCCTTCCGCCGAATTTCAGCCAATCAGAGAGCTTTAACGCATGTAGCAGAAAGAGATTTGCTTTGCATAAACACGCCTCCTTTGGCCTCCTTCCTCCGAATTTCAGCCGATCAGAGAAGGCTTTAAGTCTTTAATGTATTCATGACACAGTAATTTGCATATACAAGCCCCCTTTGGCCTCCTTCCGCCGAAATTCAGCCAATCAGAGAAGGCTTTAAGTCTTTAATGTATGCTTGACACAGTAATTTGCATATACAAGCCCCCTTTGGCCTCCTTCCGCCAAATTTCTGCCAATCAAAGAGCTTTAACGCATGCAGGAGAAAGAAATTTGCATATACAACCCCCCTTTGGCCTCCTATCGCCGAATTTCAGCCAATCAGAGAAGGCTTTAAGTCTTAAACGCATGTATGACACAGAAATTTGCATATACAACCCCCCTTTGGCCTCCTCCCGCCGAATTTCAGCCAATCAGAGACCTTTAACGCATGCAGGAGAAAGAAATTTGCATAAACACGCCCCCTTTGGCCTTCTTCTGCCGAATTTCAGCCAATCAGAGAAGGCTTTAAGTCTTTAATGTATTCATGACTCAGAAATTTGCATATACACGCCCCCTTTGGCCTCCTTCCGCCGACTTTCAGCCTATCAGAGAGCTTTAACGCATATGGGAGAAAGAAATTTGTATAAACACGCCCTTTTTGGACACCTTCCGCCGAATTTCAGCCAATCAGAGAAGGTTTTAAGTCTCTAATGTATCCATGACACAGAAATTTGCATAAACATGCCCCCTTTGGCCACCTTCCCCAGAATTCCAGCCAATCAGAGAGCTTTAACGCGTGCAGGAGAAACAAATTTGCATAAACACGCCCCCTTTGGCCTCCTTCCGCCGAATTTCAGCCAATCAGAGAAGGCTTTAAGTCTTTAATGTATGCTTGAAACAGTAATTTGCATATACAACCCCCGTTTTGGCCTCCTTCCGCCGAATTTTAGCCAATCAAAGAGCTTTAACGCATACAGGAGAAAGAAATTTGCATATACAACCCCTCTTTGGCCTCCTTCCGCCGAATTTCAGCCAATCAGAGAAGGCTTTAAGTCTTTAATGTATTCATGACACAGAAATTTGCATATACACGCCCCCTTTGGCCTCCTTCCGCCGAAATTCAGCCAATCAGAGAAGGCTTTAAGTCTTTAATGTATGCATGACTTAGAAATTTGCATATACACCCCCTTTGGCCTCCTTCCGCCGAATTTCAGTCAATCAGAGAGCTTTAACGCATGCAGGAGAAAGAAATTTGCATAAACACGCCCCGTTTGGCCTCCTTCCGCCGAATTACAGCCAATTAGAGAAGGCTTTAAGTCTTTAATGTATGCATGAGACAGAAACCTGCAAAAACACGCCCCCTTTGGCCTCCTTCCTATAAATTTCAGCCAATCAGAGAAGGCTTTAAGTCTTTAATGTATGCATGACACAGAAATTTGCATATACACCCCCCTTTGGCCTCCTTCCGCCGAATTTCAGCCAATCAGAGAAGGCTTAAAGTCTCTAATGTATGCATGACACAGAAAATTGCATATACACACCCCTTTTACCTCCTTCCGCCGAATTTCAGCCAATCAGAGAGCTTTAACGCATGCAGGAGAAAGAAATTTGCATAAACACGCCCCCTTTGGCCTCCTTCCTCCGAATTTCAGCCAATCAGAGAAGGCTTTAAGTCTCTAATGTATGCATGACACAGAAATTTGCATATACACCCCCCTTTGGCCTCCTTCCGCCGAATTTCAGCCAATCACAGAAGGCTTTAAGTCTCTAATGTATGCATGACACAGAAAATTGCATATACACACCACTTTGGCCTCCTTCCGCCGAATTTCAGCCAATCAGAGAGCTTTAACGCTTACAGCAGAAAGAAATTTGCATAAACACTAACCCTTTGGCCTCCTTCTCACGAATTTCAGCCAATCAGAGAAGGCTTTAAGTCTTTAATGTATGCTTGAAACAGTAATTTGCATATACAACCCCCCTTTGGCCTCCTTCTGCCGAATTTCAGCCAATCAAAGAGCTTTAACGCATACAGGAGAAAGAAATTTGCATATACAACCCCTCTTTGGCCTCCTTCCGCCGAATTTCAGCCAATCAGAGAAGGCTTTAAGTCTTTAATGTATTCATGACACAGAAATTTGCATATACACCCCCTTTGGCCTCCTTCTGCCGACTTTCAGCCTATCAGAGAGCTTTAACGCATATGGGAGAAAGAAATTTGTATAAACACGCCCCCTTTGGACATCTCCGCCGAATTTCAGCCAATCAGAGAAGGCTTTAAGTCTCTAATGTATCCATGACACAGAAATTTGCATAAACATGCCCCCTTTGGCCACCTTCCCCAGAATTCCAGCCAATCAGAGAGCTTTAACGCGTGCAGGAGAAACAAATTTGCTTAGCCGTTTTTAAGCGTTCTTAAGCCGTGCTTAACCGTTCTTAGCCGTTTTTCACCATTCTTATGCCGGTCTTTGCCTGTCTAAGCTGTACTTAAGCCGTTCTTAGCCGTTTTTCACCATTCTTAAGCCGTTCTTAGCAATTCTTTGCCGTTCTTCACCGTTCTTAGCCGTTTTTCACCGTTCTGATGCCGTTCTTAGCCGTTCTTTACCGTTCTTAAGCCGTTCTTAGCCGTTCTAAGCCGTTCTTAGCCATTCTTAAGCTATTCTTAGCCGTTCTTAGCCATTTTTCACCATTCTTATGCCATTCTTAGTTGTTCTTAAGCCGTTCTTAGCCGTTTTAAGCCGTTTTTCACCGTTCTTAAGCCGTTCTTAGCCATTCTTTGCCGTTCTTCACCGTTCTTAAGCTGTTCTTAGCAATTCTTTACCGTTCTTAAGCCATTCTTAGTTGTTCTTAAGTCGTTTTTAGCCGTTCTTCACGTTATTAACCGTTTTTAGCCGTTTTACCATTCTTCGCCTTTCTTCAGTGTTCTTAGCCGTTCTTCACCATTCTTATGCCGTTTTTAGCCGTTCTTAAGCCATTCTTAGCTGTTCTTAGCCGTTCTTAAGCCATTCTTAACCGTTCTTAGCCGTTTTTCACCATTCTTATGCCGGTCTTAGCAATTCTTTGCCGTTCTTCACCGTTCTTAAGCCGTTCTTAGCCATTTTTCACCGTTCTGATGCCGTTCTTAGCCGTTCTTTACCGTTCTTAAGCCGTTCTTAGCCGTTCTAAGCCATTCTTAGCCATTCTTAAGCTATTCTTTGCCGTTCTTAGCCGTTTTTCACCATTCTTATGCAATTCTTAGTTGTTTTTAAGCCGTTCTTAGCCGTTTTAAGCCGTTTTTCACCGTTCTTAAGCCGTTCTTAGCCATTCTTTCCCGTTCTTCACCGTTCTTAAGCCGTTCTTAGCCGTTCTTTACCGTTCTTAAGCCATTCTTAGCCGTTTTTTATCGTTCTTATGTCGTTCTTAGCCGTTCTGTACCGTACTTAAGCCGTTCTTAGCCGTTCTTAAGCCATTCTTAGCTGTTCTTAGCCGTTCTTATGCCGTTCTTAGCCGTTCTTTACCGTTCTTAAGCCGTTCTTAGCCGTTCTGAGCCGTTCTTAGCCATTCTTAAGCTATTCTTAGCCGTTCTTAGCCGTTTTTTACCATTCTTAAGCCGTTCTTAGTTGTTCTTAAGTCGTTTTTAGCCGTTCTTCACGTTCTTAACCGTTTTTAGCCGTTTTACCGTTCTTCGCCTTTCTTCAGTGTTATTAGCCGTTCTTCACCATTCTTATCCCGTTCTTAGCCGTTCTTAAGCCATTCTTAGCTGTTCTTAGCCGTTCTTAAGCCATTCTTAGCCATTTTTAAGCGTTCTTAAGCTTCTTAACCGTTCTTAGCCTTTTTTTACCATTCTTATGCCGTTCTTAGCCGTTCTAAGCCATTCTTAAGCCGTTCTTAGCCGTTCTAAGTCGTTCTTCGCCGTTCTTCATCGTTCTTAGCCGTTCCTAGCCGTTCTTAAGCCGTTTTTAGCCGTTCTTCAGCGTTCCTAAGCCGTTTTTGCCGTTCTTATGCCGGTCTTAGCCATTTTTCACCGTTCTTAAGCCGTTCTTAACCATTCTTAGCCGTTTCTCACCATTCTTATGCCAGTCTTAGTTGTTCCTAAGCCGTTCTAAGCCGTTTTTCACCGTTCTTAAGCCGTTCTTAGCAATTCTTTGCCGTTCTTCACCGTTCTTAAGCCGTTCTTAGCCGTTCTTTACCGTTCTTAAGCCGTTCTTAGCCGTTCTAATCCGTTCTTAGCCGTTCTTAAGCCGTTCTTAGCCGTTTTTAACCGTTCTTAAGCCGTTCTTAGCCATTCTTTGCCATTCTTCAGCGTCTTAAGCCGTTCTTAAGCCGTTCTTTACCGTTCTTTGCCGTTCTTAGCCGTTCTAAGCCGTTCTTAGCCGTTCTTAAGCTCTTCTATGCGTTCTTAGCCGTTTTTCACCATTCTTAAGCCGTTCTTAGTTGTTCTTAAGTCGTTTTTAGCCGTTCTTCACGTTCTTAAGCCGTTTTTAGCCGTTCTTCACCATTCTCAATCTGTTCTTAGCCGTTTTACCGTTCTTCTCCTTTCTTCAGTGTTCTTAGCCGTTTTTCACCATTCTTTTGCCGTTCTTAGCCGTTCTTAAGCCATTCTTAGCCGTTTTTAAGCGTTCTTAAGCCGTTCTTAGCCGTTCTTAGCCGTTCTTAAGCCGTTCTTAGCAGTTCTTAGCAGTTCTTCAGCGTTCCTAAGCCATTTTTGCCGTTTTTATGCCGGTCTTAGCCGTTTTTCACCGTTCTTAAGCCGTTCTTAGCCATTTTTCACCATTCTTATGCCATTCTTAGTTGTTCTTAAGCCGTTCTTAGCCATTCTTTGCCGTTCTTCACCGTTCTTAAGCCGTTCTTAGCCGTTCTTTACTGTTTTTAAGCCGTTCTTAGCCGTTCTTAAGCCATTCTTAGCCGTTTTTAAGCGTTCTTAAGCCGTTCTTAGCCGTTCTTAGCCGTTCTTAGCCGTTCTTAAGCCGTTCTTAGCAGTTCTTAGCAGTTCTTCAGCGTTCCTAAGCCATTTTTGCCGTTTTTATGCCGGTCTTAGCCGTTTTTCACCGTTCTTAAGCCGTTCTCAACCATTTTTCACCATTCTTATGCCATTCTTAGTTGTTCTTAAGCCGTTCTTAGCCATTCTTTGCCGTTCTTCACCGTTCTTAAGCCGTTCTTAGCCGTTCTTTACTGTTTTTAAGCCATTCTTAGCCGTTTTTCTACGTACTTAAACCGTTCTTAGCCGTTCTAAGCCGTTCTTAGCAGTTCTTAGCCGTTTTTCACCGTTTTTAAGCCACTCTTAGCCGTTCTTAGCCGTTCTTAAGCTGTTCTTAGCCGTTCTTAGCCGTTTTTCACCATTCTTAAGCCATTCTTAGTTGTTCTTGTCGTGTTTAGCCGTTCTTCACGTTCTTAACCGTTTTTAGCCGTTTTACCGTTCTTCGCCTTTCTTCAGTGTTCTTAGCCGTTCTTCACCATTCTTATGCCGTTTTTAGCCGTTCTTAAGCCATTCTTAGCTGTTCTTAGCCGTTCTTAAGCCATTCTTAGCTGTTCTTAGCCGTTCTTAAGCCATTCTTAGCCGTTTTTAAGCGTTCTTAAGCCGTGCTTAACCGTTCTTAGCCGTTTTTCAGCATTCTTATGCCGGTCTTTGCCGTTCTAAGCTGTACTTAAGCCGTTCTTAGCCGTTTTTCACCATTCTTAAGCCGTTCTTAGCAATTCTTTGCCGTTCTTCACCGTTCTTAAGCCGTTCTTAGCCGTTCTAAGCCATTCTTAAGCTATTCTTAGCCGTTCTTAGCCATTTTTCACCATTCTTATGCCATTCTTAGTTGTTCTTAAGCCGTTCTTTGCCGTTCTTCACCGTTCTTAAGCCGTTCTTAGCCGTTTTTCACCGTTCTGATGCCGTTCTTAGCCGTTCTTTATCGTTCTTAAGCCGTTCTTAGCCGTTCTAAGCCGTTCTTAGCTATTCTTAAGATATTCTTAGCCGTTCTTAGCCATTTTTCACCATTCTTATGCCATTCTTAGTTGTTCTTAAGCCATTCTTAGCCGTTTTAAGCCGTTTTTCACCGTTCTTAAGCCGTTCTTAGCCATTCTTTGCCGTTCTTCACCATTCTTAAGCCGTTCTTAGCGGTTCTTTAGCGTTCTTAAGCCATTCTTAGCCGTTTTTCACCGTTCTTATGTCGTTCTTAGCCTTTCTGTACCGTTCTTAAGCCATTCTTAGCCGTTCTTAAGCCATTCTTAGCTGTTCTTAGCCGATCTTAAGCCATTCTTAGCCATTTTTAAGCGTTCTTAAGCCGTTCTTAACCGTTCTTAGCCATTTTTCACCATTCTTATGCCGGTCTTTGCCGTTCTAAGCTGTACTTAAGCCGTTCTTAGCCGTTTTTCTCCATTCTTAAGCCGTGCTTAGCAATTCTTTGCCGTTCTTCACCGTTTTTAAGACGTTCTTAGCCGTTTTTCACCGTTCTCATGCCGTTCTTAGCCGTTCTTTACCGTTCTTAAGCCGTTCTTAGCCGTTCTTAGCCGTTCTAAGCCGTTCTAAGCCATTCTTAAGCTATTCTTAGCCATTCTTAGCCGTTTTTCACCATTCTTAAGCCGTTCTTAGTTGTTCTTAAGTCGTTTTAAGCCGTTCTTCACGTTCCTAACCGTTTTTAGCCGTTTTACCGTTCTTCGCCTTTCTTCAGTGTTTTTAGCCGTTCTTCACCATTCTTATGCCGTTCTTTACCGTTCTTAAGCCGTTCTTCACCGTTCTTCGCCGTTCTCAGCCGTTTTTCACCGTTCTTAAGCCATTCTTTACCGTTCTTTAGCGTCCTTAAACTGTTTTTAGCCATTCTTAGACGTTCTCAGCCGTTTTTCACCGTTCTTATGCCGTTCTTAGCCGTTCTTAGCCGTTTTTCACCATTCTTAAGCCATTCTTAGTTGTTCTTGTTGTGTTTAGCCGTTCTTCACGTTCTTAACCGTTTTTAGCCGTTCTTAAGCCATTCTTAGCTGTTCTTAGCCGTTCTTAAGCCATTCTTAGCCGTTTTTAAGCGTTCTTAAGCCGTGCTTAACCGTTCTTAGCCGTTTTTCACCATTCTTAAGCCGTTCTTAGTTGTTCTTAAGTCGTTTTTAGCCGTTTTACCGTTCTTCGCCTTTCTTCAGTGTTCTTAGCCGTTCTTCACCATTCTTATGCCGTTCTTAGCCGTTCTTAAGCCATTCTTAGCTGTTCTTAGCCGTTCTTAAGCCATTCTTAGCCGTTTCTAAGCGTTCTTAAGCCGTTCTTAACCGTTCTTAGCCTTTTTTTTACCATTCTTATGCCGTTCTTAGCCGTTCTAAGCCATTCTTAAGCCGTTCTTAACCATTTTTAGCCGTTTCTCACCATTCTTATGCCATTCTTAGTTGTGCTTAAGCCATTCTAAGCCGTTTTTCACCGTTCTTAAGCCGTTCTTAGCCATTCTTTGCCGTTCTTCACCGTTCTTAAGCCGTTCTTAGCCGTTCTTTACCGTTCTTTACCGTTCTTAAGCCGTTCTTAGCCGTTGTAATCCGTTCTTAGCCGTTCTTAAGCCGTTCTAAGCCGTTTTTCACCGTTCTTAAGCCGTTCTTAGGCAAAGAACGGCTAAA
>SMMW01000326.1:17500-25046 GCA_004794655.1 Marisa cornuarietis
AGCCAGGATGAAACTAAATACACACACACACACACACACACACACACACACACACACACACACACACACACACACACACACACAAGCACACACACAGAGTGAGACACAAACAGACACACACACACACACACACACACACACACACACACACACACTCTCTCTCTTGTTTGTCTGGGATAGGGTTAGGGTTAGTTAAAAATGTAGAGAGCGACGGCTTGTTTGGTTTGTAGTGTGAAAGGAATTGGGCCAGTCAGTGGTTTTCTCTTTGCTCGAGAAACTGATGTTCAAGGCAAGCACACCTCTTGTTTGTGTCAATACGGCTGGCCAGGCGAGGCGCCCGCGGGCAGACGAGCGAGCGCGCAGCCCGTGACGGCGATTGTACGGCCGGTAATTACCAAGCAAGTCGTCGGCCACGCGCGACTCTCTTGAAAGCGTGTAGACAGAGCATTGCAGTAGGTGTGTTGGAAGTTGCGAGGAAAGAACACAGGTTTCACCCCCCCCCAGGATGTAACTAAACACACACACACACACACACACACACACACACACACACACACACACACACACGCACAAGCGAACGCTGTGGCCGGCTCGCGGTAACCGACGCGCCGGTTTAAAAATTGGTCGAGACGCGTGGCTGGCGGTAACCGACGCACCGGTTGAAAAATTGGTCGAGACGCGTGGCTGGCGGTAACCGACGCACCGGTTGAAAAATTGGTCGAGCCAGCGTAGCTCGCGGTAACCGACGCGCCGGTTGAAAAATTGGTCGAGCAGCGTGGCTAGCCGTAACCGACGCGCCGGTTGAAAAATTGGTCGAGCCACGTGGCTCGCCGTAACCGACGCGCCGGTTAAAAAATTGGTCGAGACGCGTGGCTGGCCGTAACCGACGCGCCGGTTGAAAAATTGGTCGAGCCGCGTGGGTCGCCGTAACCGACGCGCCGGTTGAAATATTGGTCGAGCCGCATGGCTGCCGTGAACCGGCGCTGCCGGGTCGGGCCGCGCACATTGTGTTCGGGCATTGGTTCTTTCTCTCTTTCTCTCTCTCTTTCTTTCTTTCTCACTTTCTTCCTTCCTTGATTTGTGCTGCATGGTCGATGCCTGGTGACGAGTCATAATGTAGGCATGGAAACTAGGAGAAGAGAGAATTAGGATCGCGCGTCGTTCTGCTAGTGTTCGGCCTTGCTTTCTGTCGATTTGTGGCTGGTTGGCGGGTTTAAACCAGCGTGGTAGTAGAGGCAAGGGCGTGGGAAAGAGAAAGTGGGAGGGCCTGGTGACAAGTGAAAATGGCAACCGGCGCGTCGGTGTAAACAAGAATTGGGGCTGGCTTCAAACGACGCGCCGGTTGAAAATTAGTCGAGCCGCGTGGTTGGCGTGAAACCGGTGCTGCTGGTCGCGCCGCGCACATTGTAATGTCGCGGAACTGGCGCTGCTGGTCCGCGTTGACACGCGGTGGTGGTCGTGAACCGGCACACCGGTGGTGAAAACTTTTTCGAGTCACGCGAGAAGGGTTGGCCTCGCACGCTGTGAGCAGCTCGCGGCAACCGACGCGCGGGTTGAAAAATTGGTCAACGGGGAGGAGGGGCCTGGGTGAGCGTAGGAGAGGCCTGGTGATGTAGGGCCTGGTGATGTTTCTCCAAGGGTGCGCGAATGAAAACCTATGAGCAGTTTGCTTTTTCATTGAAGCCTTGTCGCGTAGTGGGCGTGCGAGGTGAAGTTTCTTGACCAGCCTGCGCTGCGGACGATGAAAAGCTGAACTTGCTTTCCTATCTTTTGGTTTTTTTTTAACTTTTTATCTGCCTCCTCTCTCGCTTGGCGATGTGGCCATGCCGAGGGCCTGCTGATGTTTCTTGACTTAGGCTGCGCGACCATCAAATGCTAGCGTTGCTTTCCTATCTTTTTTTCTTTTTTTTTTTTTAAATTTTTGTCTCTTTCCCTCCCTCCACGCGCTTCCCGATGCGGCCATGCCGAATTCCGTGCCTCTAAAGCCAGGACAGGATGTAACTAAGCACACACACACACACACACACACACCCATATGGGTTGTCTGGTGGCCACTTTCTGGCTCTCGCTATCTCTTTCTCTCTCTCTCTCTCTCTTTCTTTCTCCCGTGCTTAATCGTTGTGCGCTGTTTCATTGAAAGCACGCGTGGCACGACATCAAGTTAGTGACACCACCAACGTTGTAATCACCGACAGAGCAGAGCCATCAAGTTTGCAGCGCCAGGTGATAAAGAGGTCGGTTGACAGCTTCTCCGCGCGCGACCGACCGGCGACGGCGATGTTATGGCCGCCGGCTACACGCGACTCTCTTGAAAGCGGGTAGACACAGCATCGCAGTAGGTGTGTTGGAAGTTTCGAGGAATGAACACAGGTTTCCCCCCCCCCCCACCTCGCGAGTTTGCGTTTCTTTCATGCGTGTCTTACAACAATGGCAGCTGACCTACGCGTATCACGGGAGTGATGTATGTAGACCGAACGTCGTTAAGTTGACGTCGATACAATGACACACGCACGCAACACACACACACGCACACGCAGGCGCGCCCCCTCTCTCTCTCTCTCTCTCTTGTTAGCCCGTATTATTGTGCTTGTCTTTTGGCACAGTTTCCTGTATGGAAATAAAGGTGAAAAGAATGTAAAGAGCCACGTCTTGCTTGTTTGGTTTGTAGTGTGAACGGAATTGGGCCAGTCAGTGGTTTTTTTTGTCTTTGCTCGAGAAACTGAAGTTGTTCAAGGCAAGCACGGCTCTTGTGGGGGTCAATGTTGCTGGCCGGGTGAGGTGTGGATGGGGTCAGTTGATACCTTGGCCTCAAGCCCTCCCGCCCGCGGGCGAACGAGCCAGCCGGCCAGCACGCGGCCGGCGATGGCGATTTTATGGCCGGTAATAAACAAACAAGACGACATGGGCTACACGCGAATCTCTTGAAAGCGGCTAGACACAGCGTTGCAGTAGGTGTGTTGGAAGTTGCGAGAAAAGAAAACAGGTTTCCCACATGGACACGGCGATTTTGCGTTTCTTTCTTCTTCATTTTCATTGTTGTTTGCCGCCCCGCGCTTGCCGATCTGGTCATGCCGAATGTCCGTCGTGCCTCTATAGCCAGGATGTAACTAAACACAACACAAACAGACACACACACACACACACACACAACACACACACACACACACACACACACCTGTTATTGTCTGGTAATACTTTCTTGCTCGCTCTCTCTCTCTCTGTCTCTTCTCTCCCGTGCTTAATCGTTGTGCGTTTTTTCAGCAAGCGTGGCACGACATCGAGTTAGTGACACCACCAACGATGTAATCACTGACAGAGGACGGCGACGTTATGGCCGGTAATAAGAAAGGCGCCGCCTACGCGCCACCTCTTGAAAGCGGGTAGACACAGCATCGCAGTAGGTGTTGGAAGTTTTCGAAGATGAACACAGGTTCTCCCGTGGACACGACGAGTTTGCGTTCTCTTCATGCGTCTTACAACAATGGCGGCTGACCTACGCGTATCACGGAGTGTGATGTGTGAGACCGAACGTCGTTAAGTTGACGTCGATACAATGACACGCACACACACACACACACACACACACACACGCACGCGCGCGCCCTCTCTTTCTTATTTGTCCGTATGTTAGTGTTTGTCTGGGTTAGGGTTGGTTGAAAAGAATGTAAAGAGCGACGGCTTGCTTGTTTGGTTTGTAGTGTGAAAGGAATTGGGCCACTCAGTGGTTTTTTGTATTTGCTCGAGAAACTGATGTTGTTCAAGGCAAGCACGGCTCTCGTAGGTATCAATGCTTCTGGCCAGGTGAGGTGAGGAAGAGGTCAGTTGACACCTTGCCCTCCTGCCCGCGGGCGGACGAGCGAGCACGCGGCCTGCGACGCGATTTTATGGTCGGTAATTATTAAGCAAGACGATGTCGGCTACACGCGACTCTCTTGAAAGCGGGTAGACACCGCATTGCAGTAGGTGTGTTGGAAGTTGCGAGGAAAAAAACACAGGTTTCCCACATGGACACGGCGATTTTGCGTTTCTTTTATCTTTTTCCTTCTTCATTTTTATTTATTGGTGTCTGCCTCCTCGCGCTTGCCGATCTGGTCATGCCGAATGTCCGTCGTGCCTCTATAGCCAGGATGCAACTAAACACACACACACACACACACACACACACACACACACACACACACACACACACAAACAGACACAAACAGACACAAACAGACACACACCTGTTGGGTTGTCTGGTGGCCACTTTCTCGCTCTGTCTCTGTCTCTTTCTTTCTCTACTGCTTAATCGTTGTGCGTTTTTTTAATGAAAGCAAGCGTGGCATGACATCGAGTTAGCGACACCACCAACGTTGTAATCACTGACAGAGGCGAGTCATCAAGTTTGCAGCGCCAGGTGAAAAAGAGGTCAGTTGACAGCTTACCCTCGCGCGGCGGCCTGCGATGGCGAGGTTATGGCCTTAATTTAACAAGCAAGACGCCGGCCACGCGCGACTCTCTTGAAAGTGGGTAGGCACATCATCGCAGAATGTGTGTTGGAAAATTCGAGGAATGAACACAGGTTCCCCCCCCCCCTCCCGTGCACATGGCGAGTTTGCGTTTCTTTTATCTTTTTTTCTTCTTCATTTTTTTTTTATTGTTGTTTGCCTCCTCGCGCTTGCCGATCCGGTCTTGCCGAATGTCCGTAGTCGTAGTGCCTCTATAGGCAGGATGAAACCACACACACACACACACACACACACGCACGGCCAGCGGCGAGCGATGTTATGGCCGGTAATTAACAAACAAAGCCGCCGGCTCCGCGACTCTCTTGAAAGCGGGTAGACCAGCATCGCAGTAGGTGTGTTTGAGTTTCCGAAGAGACGCAGGTCCCCCCCTCCCGTGGACACGGCGAGCTTGCGTTTCTTTCATGCGTGTCTTACAACAATTGCGGCTGACCTACGCGTATCACGGGAGGGATGTGTGTAGACCGAAAGTCGTTAAGTTGACGTCGATACAATGACACACGTACGCAACACACACACACACACACACACACACACACACACACACACACTCACACTCACACGAGGGCACTCTCTCTCTTGTTTGTCCGTATGTTCGTGTTTGTTTGTGTTAGGGTTAGGATTAGTTGAAAAGAATGTAGAGAGCGACGGCTTGCTTGTTTGGTTTGTAGTGTGAAAGGAATTGGGCCAGTCAGTGGTTTTCTCTTTGCTCGAGAAACTGATGTCGTTCAAGGCAAACACACCTCTTGTTTGTGTCAGTGCTGCTGGCCAGCGGAAGGTCATATGACACCTAGCCCTCCCGCCCTCCCGCCCGCGGGCGGACGAGCGACCGAGCGCGCTGTCCATGACGACGCTTTTATGGCCGGTAATTAACCAAGCGAGACGTCGGCTACACGCGAATCTCTTGAAATAGGGTAGACACAGCGTTGCAGAAGGAGTGTTGGAAGTTGGGAGGAAAGAAAACAGGTTGCCCACTTGGACACGGCGATTTTGTGATTCTTTATTTTTCTTCTTTTATTTTGTCTGCCTCCTCGCGCTTGCCGATCCGGTCATGCCAGATGTCCGTGCCCTCTATAGCCAGGATGAAACTAAATACACACACACACACGCACACACACGCACACACACACGCACAGCACACACGCAGAGTGAGACACAAACAGCACACACACACACGCACACACACACACACTCTCTCTCTCTTGTTTGTCTGGGATAGGGTTAGGGTTAGTTAAAATGTGAGAGCGACGGCTTGTTTGGTTTTGTAGTGTGAATTGGAAGCCCAGTCGGTGGTTTTCTCTTTGCTCGAAACTGATGTTCCAGGCAAGCACACCTCTTGTTTTGGTCAATGCGGCTGCCAGGCGAGGCGCCCGCGACAGACGAGCAGGCGCGCAATACGTGACGGCGATTGTACGGCCGGTAATTACCAAACAGAGTCGTCGGCCACGCGCTCTCTTGAAAGCGTGTAGACAGAGCATTACGGTAGGTGTGTTGGATTGCAGGATTGCAACTGAAGAACACAGGCACACACACACACACACACACACACACACACACGCACACGCACAAGCGAACGCTGTGGCCGGCTCGCGGTAACCGACGCGCCGGTTTAAAAAGTGGTCGAGACGCGTGGCTGGCGGTAACCGACGCACCGGTTGAAAAATTGGTCGAGACGCGTGGCTGGCGGTAACCGACGCACCGGTTGAAAAATTGGTCGAGCCAGCGTAGCTCGCGGTAACCGACGCGCCGGTTGAAAAATTGGTCGAGCAGCGTGGCTAGCCGTAACCGACGCGCCGGTTGAAAAATTGGTCGAGCCACGTGGCTCGCCGTAACCGACGCGCCGGTTAAAAAATTGGTCGAGCCGCGTGGCTGGCCGTAACCGACGCGCCGGTTGAAAAATTGGTCGAGCCGCGTGGCTCGCCGTAACCGACGCGCCGGTTGAAATATTGGTCGAGCCGCATGGCTGCCGTGAACCGGCGCTGCCGGGTCGGGCCGCGCACATTGTGTTCGGGCATTGGTTCTTTCTCTCTTTCTCTCTCTTTCTTTCTTTCTTTCTTTCTCACTTTCTTCCTTCCTTGATTTGTGCTGCATGGTCGATGTCTGGTGACGAGTCATAATGTAGGCATGGAAACTGGGAGAAGAGAGAATTAGGATCGCGCGTCGTTCTGCTAGTGTTCGGCCTTGCTTTCTGTCGATTTGTGGCTGGTTGGCGGGTTTAAACCAGCGTGGTAGTAGAGGCAAGGGCGTGGGAAAGAAAAAGTGGGAGGGCCTGGTGACAAGTGAAAATGGCAACCGGCGCGTCGGTTGTAAGCAAAAATTGGGGCGCCGGGCTTGCAACCGACGCGCCGGTTGAAAAATTAGTCGAGCCGCGTGGCTGGCGTGAACCGGCGCTGCCGGGTCGCGCCGCGCACATTGTGTACGGGTCGCGTGAACCGGCGCTGCCGGGTCCGCGCCGAGCACGCGGTGGCCGGGTCGCGTGAACCGGCACACCGGGCGTAAGAAAAACTTTTTCTCGAGTCACGCGCGAGGCTGGGGCCGGGCCTCGCACGCTGTGGGCAGCTCGCGGCAACCGACGCGCGGGTTGAAAAATTGGTCAACGGGGGAGGAGGGCCTGGTGAGCGTAAGGAGAGGGCCTGGTGATGTAGGGCCTGGTGATGTTTCTCCACGTGGGGTGCGCGTGAATGAAAACCTATGAGCAGTTTGCTTTTTCTTTTTTTTTCATTAAGGGAAGGCCTTGTCGTGTAGGGCGTGCGAGGTGAAGTTTCTTGACTTAGCCTGCGCTGCGTGACGATGAAAAGCTGAACTTGCTTTCCTATCTTTTGGTTTTTTTTTAACTTTTTATCTGCCTCCTCTCTCGCTTGGCGATGTGGCCATGCCGAGGGCCTGCTGATGTTTCTTGACTTGGGCTGCGCGACCATCAAATGCTAGCGTTGCTTTCCTATCTTTTTTTCTTTTTTTTTTTTTAAATTTTTGTCTCTTTCCCTCCCTCCACGCGCTTCCCGATGCGGCCATGCCGAATTCCGTGCCTCTAAAGCCAGGAC